>JAQZBX010065878.1:0-16216 GCA_029593785.1 Cabassous unicinctus
TTGATGACCCTCCAAAAGTTTCTGTTTTTGTGCCAGCACCATCCTCTTCAATTATGGAAAGTATAGCACAGGGAAGTAGAGAAGGTGATTCAGAGGCTATGCAACTTTTTTCTACTTTTCGGGTAACAGTAACTCAAATTCCAGTAGATGCTGACAATCCCCAAGGGGGTATGCAATATGAGCATGCTCCTATTCCTTTTAAAACTATCAAAGAATTAAAACAAGCATGCACTCAATATGGCATTAATTCTCCTTATACTCAAGGATTGGTGCAAGGACTGGCACAAGCAGACAGATTAATACCCTGGGACTGGGATTTGTTAGCTCGAGCTGTTCTTAGTCCAGCAGAATTTTTACAATTTAAAACTTGGTGGGCTGATGAACTAATATTGTAGCACGACGAAATCAACAGCAAAATCCACCAGTGCCTATTACTGCTGAACAAATATTAGGAACAGGTCAATGGGCTGGGATTCCTCGCCAAGCTCAATATGATGATATTGCCATTGTACAAGTTCGATTGTGCTGCCTAGCTGCCTGGCGATGAATCTCCACCCCTGGACAGGCTGTACAATCATTTTCAAAAATTGTTCAAGGAAATACTGAACCCTATGTTGAATTTGTAGCGAGGCTGGCAGATGTAGTCAACAAGACAGTAAGTCAGCCTGACCTTAAAGAAATGCTGATTGTGATGATGGCTTTGATAATACTAATAGTGAGTGTAAAAAGGCTTTACGTCTGATAAAGGCAAATGGAGGTACTTTACAGGATTATATTAGACCCATGTCAAGGCATTGGGTCTAATACATATAACATGACCCTTCTTGCAGCAGCTATAAAGGGACATAGTCCTATGATTAATAATTTAAATTGCTTTAAATGTGGGAAACCAGGTCATACGAAAAAGGGATTGCCGAGCCAAAACTGGTGTGAGAGCTCCATCTAGCAGCAATAATAGATCAATACCGACTCGTGTATGTCCTATATGTCAGAAGGGGTTGCACTGGGCCAAGGAATGCCATTCTAGATGTCATAAAAATGGCAGTCTCATTAATAAGTCGGGAAACTTCCAAGCGGGCCTCGCTCAAGGCCCTCAGACAAACAATATGAGCACATTTCCCAACCTAGCTCAAATCTACCCAGTCAGCAACGGAGCAGCTCACTGTGGCCTAGAACAGAACTTAAGGCAGTTACCAAAGGCAGTTCAGCTGTCGAGCTTCCCTCAGCTGAAACTAAGTTTATTATGCCTTCACTGGGTATACAAAAAATAAGGACAGGAATTAAAGGGCCTATCCCAGAAAACAATGTAGGTTTCATTATTGGCCGTAGCAGTCTTACGACCCAAGGTGTTTTAGTGCAAACCGGGATCATTGACTTCAATTTTGATGGGGAAATTTGTTCCCCATCAAACTTAACTCCCTATCAAATTGAATCAGGAGATAGCATAGCTCAACTTCTTTTGTTACCGTATCGTAAACCTCCTATAAAACGTGCAGATGAATTTGGTTCCACTGGGCGTAAAGTTTATTGGCAAACAGCAATTGGAGATGAAAGGCCTGAAATTACCATAAAAATAAATGGAAAGATATTTTTAGGATTGGTGGATACCGGGGCTGATGTCTCTATAATTGCTAAACGATATTGGCCACAAGTTTGAACTTTACAAAAGGTGCCTACAGTTGTCACTGGCGTTGGCACAATGACAGATGTTTACCAGAGTACTCAGATATTTAAGGTAGAAGGTCCGGAAGGACAAGAGGCTGCTCTGCAACCTTATGTTGCGGATGTAGGACTTAATTTACGGGGAAGAGACTTATTATACCAATGGGGAGCTTATTTGAATATTCCTACTCATATGCAATATGCTCCCCCTTCCCGACCTGAAACTCAACTTACTGGAGACTACACTGGCCTAGGATATTCAAATTTAGAGTAGGGGCTACTGTTACAAAGGGCTTCGCATTGCCTTTAAAATGGCTGACAGCCAAACCTATCTGGGTAGAACAGTGGCCGCTTCCAAAAGAAAAATTGGAAGCCCTGAAAAAATTAGTGCAGGAGCAGTTAATGGCAGGGCATATTGAGCCCTCTACTAGTCCATGGAATTCTCCAGTTTTTGCAATTAAAAAGAAATCTAACAAATGGAGCATGTTAACTGATTTGCGTGAAATTAACAAAGTTATTCAACCTATGGGATCTTTACAGCCTGGTTTGCCATCCCCAACTGTGATCCCACAAAATTGGCATATTATTATTATTGACTTAAAAGATTGTTTCTTTACTATTCCTCTCAATCCAAATGATAGAGAAAAATTTGCATTTACGATTCCTTCTGTTAATCATTTAGCTCCTACTGAACGATATCAGTGGAAAGTTTTACCTCAGGGAATGATGAACAGTCCTACATTATGTCAATCCTTTGTTCACATTCCATTACAAATTTTACGAAAACAATTTCCTAAGGCTATGATTATTCATTATATGAATGATATTCTTTTTGCCACTGAGCAATCTTCTGAGCTGAAACAACTATTTCAGCTGACTAAAGAAGTTCTTCCTCAATATGGGTTGCAAATAGCAGAAGAAAAAATTCAAAAACAAGTTCCTTTTCAATATTTAGGTCATACTATTAATAAAAATATTATAACTCCACAAAAAGTCCAGTTTCGAACTGATAATTTACATACTTTAAATGATTTTCAAAAATTCCTGGGTGATATTAATTGGGTACGGCCTACTTTAGGAATTCCCACTTACGCTTTAACTAACCTTTTCGATACTCTAACAGGAGACCCTCACTTAAATAGTCCTCGCATCTTAAGCCCAGAAGCAAAAGAGGAGTTAAAATGGCTGGAAAAAAGAGTACAAAATAGCCAGCTAACAAGGATAAATGTAAATCTTCCAGTTTCTCCTTTAATATTTCCACCTTGCCATTCCCCTAGTGGGATACTTTGGCAAGAGGAGGGCATAATAGAATGGATATTCCTACCCAATAAAGTTACAAAAAAACTTCATACTTATCCTGAAAAAATTGCAGCAATAATATCAAAAGGTCGTATTCACCGAGACAGCTTATGGCTAGAGATCCTGATAAAATCATACTAGACCTTACAAAGCAGGAGCTTTCTCAGCTCTGGCAGTTCAGTAGCTCTTGGCAAGTGGCCTTAGCAGATTTTATTGGAACAATTGACAATCATTTCCCAAATTCAAAATTTTTACAGTTTTTAAAACGTACTTCATG
This sequence comes from Cabassous unicinctus, assembly GCA_029593785.1. Classification (NCBI taxonomy): domain Eukaryota; kingdom Metazoa; phylum Chordata; class Mammalia; order Cingulata; family Chlamyphoridae; genus Cabassous; species Cabassous unicinctus. The sequence goes on from JAQZBX010065878.1 coordinate 3,239, forward strand.
GATTCGTCCTAAGGTTGTCAAACAACAACCCCTCTCTGCGGCACTAACTTACTACACTGATGGCAGCAGTAATGGAAATGCAGGCTATTTAGGCCCAACTGCAAACTCTTGAAAAACACCTTATTTATCTGCCCAAAAAGTAGAACTAATGGCTGTTATTCAATTGCTAACTGATGTTTCTGAGCCTTTAAATATTGTGTCTGATTCTGCTTATGTTTGTCACGTTGTTTGTCATATAGAAACAGCTCAGATAACTCCAGCTTCTGAATTAGAAGTTCTTTTCCTACAGTTACAAAAAACTGTTCGTGAACGATCTAATCCAATCTACATTACTCATATTCATTCCCATTCTCAACTTCCCGGCCCTATGGCTTCACAAAATGATTTGGTAGATAAACTTATTGCTCATACAGAATCTGCTGCTGATTATCATAAACTTACACATACTAAAGCTTCTGGCTTACGTCATAAATATCCCCACTTAACAGTAGAAGAAAGTAAGAGGATTGTTAGACAATGTCCTACTTGTGGGCCCATAAATGCCCCCACTTTCTCTCCAGGAACTAATCCCCGTGGAGAACATCCTAATGAAATTTGTCAAATGGATGTTATACATTTGCCCTCTTTTGGCCGCCTTCAGTATGTGCATGTGACAGCGGACACATTTTCTAATTTTATTTGGGCAACTGCTCACGCTGGTGAAAAGGCCTCACATGTACGTTCTCATTTATTACATTTTTTTGCTGTAATGGGCCTGCTGGCACAGCTAAAAACTGATAATGGGCCTGCCTATTTTAGTCAATCTTTCAAAAAATTTTGCAGTGACTGGAACATTAAACATGTTACAGGATTCCATATAACCCCCAAGGACAAGCGATAGTAGAAAAAAGCAATCACTTATTAAAATTAATGTTGCAAAAACAAAAAGGGGGAGATGGAGGAGAATCTGCTAAAGACAAACTATCAAAAGCATCGCTTACCTTAAATTTTCTTAATAGACAACAAATTTCTAATACCACAGCAGCAGAAAGACATTGGGAGGTTAATAAAAAGAATAAAAATGAAAAATGTGGACAACCAATATATTGGAAAAATGAAACAACCAATAAATGGGAAAAAGGAGAGGTAAAAATTTGGGGCCGAGGTTTTGCTCTTATCATTACAGAAACAGGAGAAGAGCAGTGGATCCCCTCCAGAAGAATCAAGCCTAGAGTTGAAGATGCTGCCAAGACTTAAACTATGTACATAGTGGTTTCACATTGCATTAATTATAGGCAAAGTATTAGGTCAAGGTAAGATACCACATCATAATTACACTTATTGGGCATACATTACCAACCCACCTCTTCTAGAGCTGTTAACTTGGAACGATGAGTCTTACCCAATTTATCTTAATCAATCTCACCATTTTCCAGGACCTATAGATATACGACTACCCTTAAAGCCAGAAGAAGGGAAATTTATAGAAAATTTAATTTTACCTTTTATAGACCGCCCTCTTTGTATTGGATATGGTTCTGTATGCATGCAACCTAAAAATCGCAGCGTAGTTTTAACAAGGAAAAATCAAACTTGAATTTATGTTCTCATTTTCCTTTCCTTACCATATAAACCAGAAAATATGGTAAATCTTACATGTCCCTCTCACAACCAACTACTTAATGACAAATGGCATATATGTCATGGGCTTACAGAGGTTGTGTTGTTTAATGATTCCTATGGAATTGTAAAGGATCGGGCCCTTATAGGGATACTGAAATCTATTAAAACCACAACCATATCTTGGTTCATTAATAATTCAACCATAATTACTAATGACAGTAATCCTTATTTCTGGAATTTTGGTAATACTCTTACTAACAGCTCAATAATTTGGAAAAATCAAGGAAGATATATCACACAACCATGGGACACTAAACTTAACAAAACTCAAAGTTATTTGTGGAAATTATTTTTGGGAACTGGACCAATTTTTGAATGGCAAGGCAGTAAAACTAATATTACTATTTTAAAAAGAAAATCAATTCAATTTCTTACCGAATGTGTACGAGATCCTATAATTTTTATCATTGGAAAAGTAACTTTTGGTGAAAGGAACATTAGTTGCCCCAATTGCTCTTTATTTACATGTCTAAAAATTCATATTTGCAGGAAAATCAAAGCCCTCATGAAAGGAAGAGAGCATTAACAAGCCCGCACGTAGATTCCTCCAGACTCCGCCTTGCCTTTTACCCACATGATCTGGCTGTGTAGCCTTACTACATGGCCGAAATAAATCTTAGCCACGAAGACAACTAGACGCCTCGTCCCATGAGTTCTTCTGGTGACTCTCTCATGGTGGGGATGGTCTTGGGCACTTTCAACACAGGTCGGTATGAGGATTAAATAGCATAACACATGTAAAGCCTTTAGCATAATACTTGGTCATGGTAAAATGAGGTAGCTTTAAGAATGGGGATGGTCTTGGTGGCAATGGGAATGACTGCATATGCAGAGGACAGGAGCTCAATGTCAACCGCTCCAGGCTCCCCCCCACCCCCCGCCCATCATCTCCCTCTATATGCCCTCACATCGTATCCCCTAGAGAATGCACAGCCCATTACATTAGTAATAGCATCCCACACTGCTGGCAATTACCTCAAGTTCAGCTTCCTGTTTTGACATATCAGAACAGCAAAGGCCAGAGAGGTGAAATGAACTGTCCCAAGTCAAGTCATGAGTTGGTGATGGAGTTGAGACAAGAACTCAGGTTTGCCCTTTGCGTCCTACACTGGCTTCAGTGTCACTTGTTATATGTCATGCAGGCTGGGAGTAAGCATCACTCTCCTGGAGCCAGGCTGTCAAGAACCAAGTTGCCATGAAGGGGTTTCCTTCTCCTCCTGGAAAAGAAGGAAACTGGCAAGTTGGAAAGGGAAATGAGTCATAAATAAGTCCAACCCTAACTTAAATGGCTATTACCTGACCTAAAGTAGGAGGGAAATCATTTCTTTCCCGTATCTCCACTTCAATAGTGCTATTGACTTTTGGGAGCGCGTCAGTGGACCAGAGGTGGCAGGTACTGGGGGTGCAGCCAATCCCACCAGAATTGGGGAGAAAAGGGCAAACAAGATTCAGGGGATAGCCGAATCTGTACAGAGTCCAGAGAGGAGAGTCCCAATGTGAACCAGAGAAGGTAAACAGAACCCTCTGGTAAGGGCCCAGTTGCTCTGCCCAAAATCCTGGGCCATCAATGCAAAGACATGGCACCGGACGGGACCAGAGACCCGCTGGAGCCCTGTCTCGATGGGAACTCAACCTACACCCCTGTCCACCATGGAACGTGCGAATGAGGTGGGCCTGAAAGGGCAGCCCAGAAAAGTGTTTCAGGACAACCAACACGGTGCTCCCGGCGGGCCAACGAGACGAGATGCCCGGCAGCGGGGGCCCAGGCGGGGCTACTCGCGGGGCGAGCGCTGGGAGCCGCGGGGCGGGACCGCAGGAGGCAGCTCCCTCTGAGCGTCGCTCCCCGCCCCGCGCCCTCTCGCCAACCCACAGCCCAGCAGTGAAACTGACAGTCACAACAGCGCACGACGCCGCCGCGCGAAAGCCCACAAATAGGCGGCGCCTCGGGTAGGGCCTCCGCGCGCCGGTGCCGCACCGGAAGCGCGTCCCCGCCTTCCGGCCTGCGCCTGCTCCGCTCTGCACGCCCGGAGGCCGCGCGTCGTTGATCCTTCCGGGCCGCCCCGCGCATGCGTCCGGCAGCTCGTGGGCTTGAGCGCTCGCTCTTAAGGCCTGCGGGGTGGGCAGCCCCCAAGCACCCCACGCACTGAAACGGCCTCGGGGTCTCCAGGCCTCCGCTTAATTACCACGTAATCAGAGCGGCCTTTCCGAATCCCCTCCCCTGTAGAGCCCCGCTCTTCTCTGCAGCCTCGACACAATTGTAATTATATCGTTTTTCCGGCAGTGATTTAACCTCTTTCTCCCTTTGTTAGACCATAAATTCCAGATGGCGAGAACCTTGTCTACCTCATTCACGGCTGTGTTCCCAGCTCCCCGTAACGTTTCTGGTGTATAAATACCTGCTGAGTGGATAGAAGGGGCTGCTCCAAGGAGACGGAATGGATGGATGGGCAGGTAGAATGAATGAGTGAATGGGAAACGGCACTGCCGTCCATAAAAACTGGGGGGCAAAGTTCAGCTCACTGGATTTGATCCATAGTTTCTGACTGGAGTCTAAGGCTGAGGAGCGGAAAAGTGAGATGGTGCTGAGCACTTGCTGTGGTTACTCTGAGCAATCAACGAGGGCTTCCTGGAGGCAGCGTGTGGCTGTTTCAAGCTCTCTGCCAAGGGGAGTTGCACAAGGTAGGACGATCACTGGAGGTGGAGAGGGGGCACGTCGAAATACTACGATTGGCTGAAGAGACAACGTCCCTGTTTGCAGGTGGTTGGGAAGTAAAAGAGTAACTCAGGGATGTATCAGAACTGGTTGAACTGAGTGAACCTCACTCTTAGGGGTAGAATTGTGTCCCCCCAAAATGCCGTTAATGTCCTGACCCCCAGTACCCCAGAATGTGACCTTATTTGGAAATAGGGTTGTTGCAAATGGACTTAAAGTTGTGATGAAGCCATGCTGGAGAGCAGTGGGCCCTAATCCGCTGTGCTTGTGTCCTTGTGAAGAGGAGACACAGAGAAGGTGGCCGTGGAGGCCGAGGCAGAGCCTGGAGTCATGCTGCCACAGGCAAGGAGGCAGCCCTGGGACCAGCAGAAGCCAGCAGAGAGGCATGGACAGGCCTTCCCTAGAGACTTCAGAGGGGGCACGGCCCTGCCGACACCGAGATTTTGGGCCTCTGGCCTCCAGAACTGGGAGACAGTGCATGTCTGTGGTTTTAAGCCAGTTGAGGTACTCTGCTAGGGAAACCCTAGGAAATGAAGACACTCACCTACTGCAGCAGTGGCCTCGACTGATTGGCTGAAGCCTTGGACCTGCTGTAAGGGACCTGGCCTGACACCCATGGAAGCCCTCAGCTCACCTCAGGCCCCAGGTCAGGGCAGAGGTCAGAGAAGGTCACCAGTGAACCCCGAGCCTCAGTTCCTCACTGTAAAATAAAGCGATCAGTTTGAAGTTCTGGTGTCTCTGAAGTTATGGTCACTGGTTTCAGGGAACCCAGGTTTCTAATGCAGAGAGGGCCCAGCACAAGGCATTGGGCAGGAGACAGTTCAACACCAGCTCTTAGAAGGCCTAGTCAACCTAGGGATGCCAGGCCCGTGGCACAAGGCAACCTCACCAGTGGGACGTGTACAGGACACCTCCAGGTTACAATAGAAACAACGGGAAAGGGAGAAACTAGAAAAAACTGTGTGCAGGAGGAAAAAGGGGTCACACAGTCAGGCAAATAGGTAGGCAGGTGAGAAGGAGGGAAAGGACACCTTGGGGTGAAAAATTAATTCAAGGGTGTTTTAACCAAAGGGCCCCCAATACCCCCCCCCTTTTGTTTCTTTGTTCTTGATTTCCAGATATAGGAGGTGAGAGAGATGAAGCAGCGGCCAGGGCAGTGATTTACTCTTCAGCATGATGAGCTCGAGAAAGGGCCTCACAGATTAACCTAAGAATTGATAATAAAACAAGAAGCACGATTATTCCGATGAGAGATATTATCCAGATTCATATGTTTAGGCCATGAAACCAATTGGAGGGATTTAACCACTGTAAATTATTAAGTGTTTGAAACACTTTTGCTGAGCAAGAAGTTGTTTTGAGATAGTTGATGTTCCAGGTGTTGCCAGAGAGCCAGTACTTCTCCCTGTAAATGGGAGGAGAAGGCTCCTTGAAGGTGAGTTTTAACTTGTTCCCAAGAAATTTGGGAGCTATTCCAAGGCAAAGTGGTGATACTAATTTTAACATGTTCCCAGTTACACTGCAAATCTTGTCTGGTAAGCAGAGCTTGTTGCTTTTCACCTATCCAAAGAACAGATGCTTCTAAAGCATCAAGTTTGGTAAGAATATTATTACCCATAGGAGTTTGTGTTAAAAGTCCATGAGTGACATTGGTCATGATTGATTAACAGCGTGAGCAGTTTGAACAGATTCTGTTAAGGCGACTGCCGCGGGGGTGGCAGTGGCGGCCATGATAATGGCTGAAATAATGAAAGTATTATTCATTAATGAATAATGAACTAACTGGTTTTTTAGGTTTAATTGTTTAGGATTTCCCCAAGCTGCTCCCTGAGTTTCGATAGTGGTACGGCATGGTTGGGTCCGGGAGTTCCTTTGTTCCTCCGTCGTCACCTTCTCCATCCGTGGTGCTGGGTTGAACGGGTGATCCTTCCAGCTCATGGCGCAGCTCCACGTTTTTCCTGGCAGCCACCGGGGGCCTGTTGGTGTAAACCCACAAGCATACCCTCGCCCCCACGTTATGAGGTCACAGGCTCCTTTCTAAGATCCATCTCCTAACATTACTTTGTACAGAATTTCAGCTTGTATTTTATGACTCTCCTGATGAGGGGAGAGGCTGTTTTTATCACAGTTTTAAAAATTTGAAGTATATAGTGCTACGGTTATTGTATTTCCAGAGGAAGAATCCGTACTCCCCCTTTTTTGTTTTTGTTTTAGATGATATGACATATTCTAAATATTTTCAAGGCTGAGTTAATTGTATTTTATTAGGGGTTATTTGGAAACTGGCTTGGGTAAGAGAATTTGGAGATGTGTACAGAGTTGTGTTAAAAGTGTTTTTTTGGGGGTCTGCAATGAGGGTATTATTCATGTACTGATAAATACATGCTTGTGGGAAGGCAGAGCGAGTAGGGCGTAAAGCCCGAAAGATGTAATATTGACACATGGTGAGGCGATTGAGCATATCTTGTGGCAGGACTTTTTATTGATATTTAGTTATTGAACTTTTTTAATAATTGAAAGAATATAAAATAAGTGAAGGGTTGTTTATAAACAGGGGTTTAACTGTTATATTTCAGTCTTTTACGATATCTGTGCATACATTCACATGCTCACCAAACTGGAGGACACATTGATATACTTGGCTCACTTTTGGCCAGAGTCCTGGGCAGATATAAGATAAATGTTAGTATGTATATTTAGTTTAATAAGTTTATATTGATAAGTAGAGTGAGAAACAAGAATAATATAATTGAAAGATTAAATTAATATTGAGTAGAGTTATAGAATGATAGATAAATAGAGCAGTTTTACATATAAACTTACTAACATTTAGTTTTTGGTTGGGAAGTTTTGAATTAGTAGCTGATATTAGAGTTTTGATTGAAAACACTTGTGTAGAGCACTTCTTCCTAGAGCGGGACTTTAATTGGTCTGACTAGGGATTATCTTTTTACTGTGTTTATGATTAATGAACTTGATACTATAGATGCCAACTAGTGAGCACTGTGTTAATTCTTGAGGAGGTGGCCAGCCTCCTCAGGAAGGAACACAACGCTTTCTGGAATGTACTTTATCTGTTTTTATTTGTTATAAAACATCCCTGATGTGCTCACTGTTCTAGTTCTTATTATTTTTCTTGAAATATGAAAAGTGCTGACTAGCAAGACATTAGTTTGTAGATTAACAAAGTTTTTTGCATGATGTTTCACTTTTAGGTTTGAATAATATCCACTAAATTTTTTCCTAATACATTCGGTTTTAGGATTGTTTAAACTTAAAAAAAGAGATTTACATATACATTTAACAATATATATTTATGTGTGACTTACAAGTTATTAAATTACTTAAGTATTAATGTATTATATTAAAATTTTGATTAGTATTTAAGTATTTTATATATAAAATTCATAACTATAGTAGATTATATAACAACAAACAATAATAAGACTTTTAACTAGCAGACATCCAATGAATAAACTTTTATTTTTCATGGGTTAAGATTCATAACCAGTGAGGCTATATAGGCTAATAGCATGATTAAAATGACTTTATTTTCTCTATTTTGTATAGCTTGAGGCATAGGCAACAACAAATTATTATTTTCTATTTGGGCTGAGGGGCAGCACTTTAACTTGTAATCTTAATACCTACATTGGTTCTGCTGTTAGGGGCTATGGCTCACAGTATTGACTTTAAACTTAGTTTATTGCTGGCTTTCTTATAGGAAAGGGAAATGCGGGCTGGCTTGACTTGTTTAAAGAGATACTAAAGAAAGCCTTAGCAAATTTCAAAACAAAGAATAGTGACATAACTGGATAGTAATTTTTTGCAACAAACTAGCAATATTTGGGACTGCTGCATGCTGCAGTGCTGTTATTTTAATTTGCCATAATTTACTGTTAGGCATCACCCCTGGCAGCCCCTATGGCTGCTCTCTTTCTGCAGCTATAGAGCTGCTTCTTTAGCAGAGGTGGGGTAAATCAGATGAACTTGAGTTAAAGCAGCTGCCTTTCGATTTTTAGGCGGAGAGGTAGTTTCTGTGACACATAAACATTGTTAAATTTTTAGGAATTTTATACACTTTTTAAGTATTTATATGAACGTTTTATTCATATAACTTTAATTAACAGAGGGTTAAAGATTACCTTTTAATTTTAGAACAATTTCAAATACTTTCCATTTAGACTATAGCAAATCAAATAAACTCAACTATTTTATTACTTTACCTTTTTTAAGGTGAAGGAACAAATCTTTTGCAATAATTTGAAATAAAAAACTACTTTTCAGGATTTGATTTTGAGAAAGCAGGTTTGAACATTATGTTCTTCTAAAAGTGATAAAACTTGTTTCTCCAAAGAAACAATAAGGTTAAAGTATAAGAAGCTTTTTTGATAAAATAATTTCTTTTTTGTATACTGATTATTCAGGAGAAAAATTCCTTATAAACTTCTACTAAAACAGACCAATGATTTAAGAAACTTTGAGAAAGAACAATATTTTAACTTTGCATCAGTATACTATTTGATACTAAAGCTTTTTAAAAAAAATTTTTATAAAATTTTTTCACTTAACTTTGACCACAATTTTTTTTCCACAAACCTTTTGCATTTTTTTGTATTCATTCAGCTTTTGTTCCACATTTTACTCTTTTTTAATAACCAGTTACTTTATCTTAGGGCAAAATTATTTTCTTTTTCCTTAATAATAAAAACACATTCTATATACTTTGTATACATAAGTTACCAAAATGATTTTGGAAAGTGTTTCCAAGCAAACCTTTTACAACTTACAATTACCATCAACACTAAACAAATTTGTTAAAATAATGATTCAATAAGGTTATAACTATTTTTATTATTTTCAGCTATTATCCATATTTATTTATTAATATAAGCACTTATTTAATTTTTGGCCATTTGAATAGAGCTCTTTTAATAATTTTCATTTATCAATGTAATATTACCATCCGGAGGTATCAAAATATACACTGACACTGAACAAACACAAAATGAGTCACAACACATCAATGGAAACAAACATTTTTTATTTTACTGCTTTTGAGAATTTTTCTGGAAACTGTGCTGCCAAGTTCTCCCACTCTCCCAGCGGTTTAACTCTACCAGCCCCACCAGCCCACAGCCGCGTTAGCGTGATGTTTCCCTATCTTAGTTAATTCTTTGGCAGAATGCTTTCTTACCAGCATGGCTTCCTTGATGAGGGCTGGCTTCAGCACTTCTGCCTGTGGAGCGCAGCCTTCTTGACGTTTCAGTTGCCAAGCACTAAACTGAACTGTAGCAAAAATAGTTTTTACAAGAACTTTCCAATTCCAGGGGCACATCTGATAGCCATTAGCAATGGAGTCTAAAGCCCCCTTTAGTGAAGGAGCTGTGAGGAATGTGTAGGGAAGTGAGTCATGCGGTGGCTGACTCAGCCACTTTCTCCAGCCTCTACGGCATCTTCTTTTTTATTTTCTTTTTTTCTTTTTTTAATGGGCTTTTTTTTCTTTCTTTCTTTTTTTTTTTTTTTCATAATTATGGTTCTTTAGTATGATGGTGGATTTTATTTGATGACTTTAATTTAGGAACTCTACTTCCATGTTCATGAGTGAGATTAGCCTTTTCTTGCACACTATCTTTGTGTGATGTTGATTTCAGGGTTAACGTAAATTCATAAAATGATTTGTAAGTGTTTTCCATACTTTGAATGCTTGAATAAAGATTATATTTCATGAGAACTACCTGTTCTTTGAAGGTGTATGTAAAAATGTGTGGAACTGACATATCTTTTAAATTATTATGAAATTTTTCTAACATATACATAGGTTCAAAGAGTAACATAAACATCCCTGCCTCCACCATGGAGATCTAATAAATACTAATATTTTGCCATTTGTGTATATTTAGTTTTAAAGAAAAATGCTTTATGCATATGGTTTAAGATTCCTGTGTACTCCTTCCTAAACACATTTCCTTCTTTTCCTATCCTTCCCCTACCCTGCATAACTGTCCTGAACTGGGTTTAATATTCTCATGCTTATATACATTTAATAATTGAAAATATAAACAATTAAAAACTAAAAAGCAAACACAGATGAATAAATACATACATTTCTCAATTAAATGTACTGGATACATATAAAATTTTTTTTGAATCAAGCAATATATTACACAATATATTTAGTTCACAGTAATGCATTCATACAATATTTGTCCTTTTGTGTCTGGCTTGCTTCGCTCAACATAATGTCCTCCAGGTTCATCCATGTTGCCATATGCTTTACAACTTCATTTCTTCTTACAGCTGCATAATATTCCATTGTGTGAATAGACCACAGTTTGTTTATCCATTCGTCTGTTGATGGACACCTGGGTTGTTTCCAACTTTTGGCAATGGTGAATAATGTTGCTATGAACATGGGTGTGCAGATGTCTGTTCGTGTCACTGCTCTCGGTTCTTCTGGGTATGTACCCAGTAGTGGTATTGCCGGGTCATGTGGCAAGTCTATATTCAACTTCTTTAGGAACTGCCAAACAGCCCTCCACAGTGGCTGTACCATTCTGCAGTCCCACCAACAGTGAAGAAGTGTTCCTGTCTCTCCACATCCTCTCCAACACTTGTAGTTCTCTGTCTTTTTAATAGTGGCCATTCTGATAGGTGTGAAATGATATCTCATTGTAGTTTTGACTTCGTTTCCCTAATTATGAGTGATGTTGAGCATTTCTTCATATGTTTTTTTGCCATTTGTATTTCTTCTTTAGAGAAATGTCTATTCAAGTCTTTTGCCCATTTTTAAATTGGGTCGTTTGTCTTTTTATTGTTGGGTTGTAACATTTCTTTATATATCCTGCATATTAAACCCTTATCAGATATGTGATTTCCAAATATTTTTTCCCATTGAGTTGGCTGCCTTTTTACCCTTTTGACAAAGTCCTGTGAGGTGCAAAACTGTTTAATTTTGAGGAGGTCCCATTTATCTGTTTTTCCTTTTGTTGCATGTGCTTTGGGTGTAAGGTCCAAGAAACCACCGCCTACGACAAGGTCTTGAAGATGTTTCCCTACATTTTCTTCTAGTAGTTTTATGGTCCTGGCTTTTATATTTAGATCTTTGATACATTTTGAGTTGATTCTTGTATAGGGGGTGAGATAGGGGTCCTCTTTCATTTTTTGGTTATAGATGTCCAGTTCTCCCAACACCATTTGTTGAAGAGACTGTTTTTTACCATTAGTGTGGGCTTGGTAGGTTTGTCAAAAACCAGTTGACTGTATAGGTGAGGGTTTATTTCTGGGTTCTCAATTCTATTCCACTGATTGATGTGTCTATCTTTATGCCAGTACCATGCCGTTTTGACCACTGTAGCTTTGTAATATGTTTCAAGGTCAGGCAGTGAAATTCCTCCCACATTGCTCTTCTTTTTTAGAATGCTTTTGGCTATTTGGGTACACTTACCCTTCCAGATGAATCTGGTAATTGCCTTCTCTAATACTGTAAAGTAAGCTGTTGGGATTTTGATTGGTATTGCATCGAATCTATAAATCATTTTGGGTAAGATTGACATCTTCACAATATTTATTCTTCCAATCCATGAACACAGAATGTCTTTCCATTTGTTTAGGTCTTTTTAAATTTCTTTTAGCATTGTTTTGTAGTTTTCTGCATATAGGTCCTGTACTTCTTTGGTTAAATTAACTCCTAGGTATTTGAGTCTTTTTGTTGCTATTGAAAATGGAATTTTCCCCCTGATTTCCTCCTCAGGTTGTTCAGTACTAGTATACAAAAACATTACTGATTTTTGCATGTTGATCTTGTAACCTGCCACTTTGCTGAACTCATTTATTAGCTCAAGTAGCTTTGTTGTGGATACGTCAGGATTTTCTATGTACAGGATCATGTCATCTGCAAACAGTGAGAGTTTTACTTCCTCTTTTCCTATTTGGACGCCTTTAATTTTTTTTTCTTATCTAATTTCCCTAGCTAGAACTTCTAGTACAATATTGAATAACAATGGTGACAGTGGGCATCCTTGTCTTGTTCCTGATCTTAGAGGGAAAGCTTTCAACCTTTCCCCATTGAGTATGATGTTGGCTGTGGGTTTTTCATATATGCCTTTTATCATATTGAGGAATTTCCCTTCTATCCCTATCTTTTGAAGTGTTTTTATCAAAAACGTATGCTGGATTTTGTCAAATGCCTTTTCTGCATCAATTGAGATGATCATGTGGTTTTTTTCCTTCAATTTGTTAATGTGGTATATTACATTGATTGATTTTCTTATGTTGAACCAGCCTTTCATACCAGGAATAAATCCCACTTGGTCGTGATGTATAAGTCTTTTGATATGCTGTTGGATTCGATTTGCAAGTATTTTGTTGAGAATTTTTGCATCTATGTTCATTGGAGAGATTAGTCTGTAATTTTCTTTTCTTGTGGAATCTTTATCTGGCTTTGGTATTAGGGTGATGTTGGCTTCATAAAATGTGTTGGGTAATTTTCCCTCCTCTTCAATTTTTTGGAAGAGTTTAAACAGGATTGGTGTTAATTCTTTTTGAAATGCTTGGTAGAATTCACCTGTGAAGCCATCTGGTCCTGGACTTTTCTTTGCTGG
>JAQZBX010065879.1:0-16212 GCA_029593785.1 Cabassous unicinctus
AATACAAATGGTAGATAGAAAGTTTATAAGAGCATTAATTTGCCAAATCTAAACTCAGTGCTTAAAATCTGGTGATATGAACAAAATCAATGAAAATATCAAAAGGGCATAAGGTTATCCTTTTATCCTTTACAGGGCAATTGCTTTGATTTTATTTACCAAGTTTTTTACCTTTCCTCAAGTTTAAAAAAATCTCCCTTTTCAACACGACTATGTGCTTCAGATCCCTTAACCTCTCTTTATAACTTCTATCACCTTTGTCTCTCTGTGCTGAAATAGGAGCATTTTCTTCTTCTCTGTATCAGTTTTACTAATTCCCTTTATTGTCTTTTTTTAACATATATATTATCTGCTCTAGATTGTTAAAACTCTGTAACATAGTTTTATGACCAGATGTTCTCTTTGGTTCTTTGTCACATCAACCCACCTGATTTTCAGTCTCTTTTTCTGAGTTCATAAATTTAAATGTCTTTATTATTTTTAAATCTATTAAACATTACTAAGGAATGGCACATTAAGATGAGGCTCACCCTCTCTCTAATACCTCTGAGTCACACAGTCAGGATCTAATGCCATTGAGACATTAGACAACAGATGTTAAACGGAGTTATGGGGTAAACAACCCAGCAGCCCTGTAGATAGGATTTAGCCTAAAACCAGTTAATGACCCTTGAGTACTACTCCCACATAGAAGGTATAAAAAAAAATGAATAAGTGTGAGGAGGAGGGCTGAACTTTTAGACCAACTAAGGGTTTGTCAGGGCAAAAGAAATGCAAGTGATTCCCATTGATCAGTGAAATAAAGAAACATTTCTTCAATTCAAGGAAACATCAGTTCAAGGTAAACAGCAGTAAGGGAAAAGAATCTCTGAAAAATCCATGAAACTGCTCCAAGTAGAGAAGAAATCTTGACTGAGGGCATGGAATGAGTTTATGAGAATAACAGTTAGGAAAAGAGTCTCCTGCTTCCTTTTCCTCCCCAATCTCCCTGCCACCCCACATTTCTCATATTCAGGGGTCAACAATAGCAATTAAGAATTGGGAGATCTGAAATTAGTGAGAATATTTTAAAAAAAGATGTTAACAATACTCTCATATCTTCATTGCCTAATGAAGATCATCTGGTTTTAGGGTCCCCTACCTGGGCAAGTGGGGGAAGCAGAGGTTTTATGCTCTGGAGTGAAATAGGATTCTTTAATTGTTACTTAGATCTGGATATTTTCAAATACCCATGAATGATCAGGAAAAAAACAAATCAAAACAAAGCATGAGGTCACAAGAGTTTCCATAAAGGGAAAGGGGAAGCACTTCTACCTCTTAAAATATTTTAAAGGAACAATAGAAATAATACAATGTCCTTTTAGTCTAATATACTTTTATACATATTATATTCTATATGCCATAATTTTAATATCTGAAAAATACATACATTTAATTTTGTGGTTTTCTTTTTTAACTTCTTATTCTCACTTTTGGTGTCTTATTTCTTCAAATGCCCTATGATTTTTGGTTGCAATTTAATATTTGTTGGAATTTAAATGTGAGAATTCTTATTAATTTGGGATGAAAGAATGTTCCTCCAGTGATGTATTACATTAGTTTCTACCAGGAGCCCAGAAGACCTTGTGTCCTGAGAATACCTTATACAAAATAATTGACTTAGATTTTTTAAGACAAAATGAGTAATAGAAACACACATAATAAACTTGTGAGATAACAGCTTATGACAACAATTTCTTAGGGGAAGTTGCCCCTACTTCCCTTTCTCTCTCTTAGTCATTTTTCTCCTTTCTTCACCAAAACTAAGTTCGAGTAACAAACAATTTCTTGTCTTCTCCATTTGAAAGAAGGGTATTTTTTCTTGAAACCTTATTCACCAAGGACAAGATATAACCTTCTATGGTTGCAAATTGATGCTAGACTCTCACTTGAGCCACCCTATTAAGTGGGTCCTTTTCCGATGCCACTTGGCAAAGACCCTAATTACTGAGGATCCCTACCTTTAAAAATAGTTAACATTCTATTTCTTTGAATACTCACTTCCCAAAGTGAAGAAAACCTCTAGGTAAAGGAAGTGATTTTGAAGAGTTTGATTTTGTGGTATGGGAGATGACAAAATAAAACTAATTTTTGTCTACAATTGACATACATGAAACCCAGAATGATTAGACAGAACAAGACAAGTGAACAAAAACACAGTATATAATTAATAATTATGGAATTAATTTGAGGCAAAGGAGAAAATGAGTTATAAAGCAATAAATAAGAAAGAATACTTATAATTGAAGAAGCCTTCTTGCTTTCAAGCTGTCTGCTTGCTTTCTGATATGTGTTGCCTTTGACTCTTGAGATTGCCTAAGTCTATATCTTTTCAAAACTTCTTTTGAGATATCTAATGCATCCAGGCCCAGGCAGGAAGCATGGGATGCATGGTTTAAAGTGTGCTTTTAAAGTCAGATATGCAATATATGACAAGGTACAAATGATTACACCAGTACTACTATGGGACAGCTAATTTCTATCCCCACCAAATAAAAAAGCAAAATAAAAGCATGAAGAGAAGAAAAAGGAATAAATACATCTTTCTATTTTCCCATAATATTATGAAAGTAAGCTCTTGAAATCTAATTAAAGAAGCACATTCTAAATTCCAGAATACTGGGCAGAATATATCTTCTCCTTTCATGATCACTATAAATAGAATGGCCAAAGAATAACATAGAATATTAAATAATTCATATGTAAATTAAGTTTATTTAATTAATCAATATACATTTGAAGAAACTTATGTAAAACATAGTTATATCAATAAATATTGTTTAAATAGACGTTATACCAGATTTCACTTAAAATATTCCATTGACAAGGATGTTGTTATCAATTTTAACAATGATTTATGGTGCAATGGTACTCAATTTAAGCATTTAAAAATAATAACATATAATCCAGAACTAAAATATATTCTAGGTGCAAAAAGAGACCATCAACTTTCTTTTCAAAGCAGAATTAGAAGGGCAGATTAGTGAAATGTCAAAGGTTATGAAAAAAATTTTCTCTATTTCAAAATGACCTAATGAATTTGGCATTGTGTGGAAAATAAACAAAGTAGATAATATTCTCAAAATATTTTTGTCTTTTCAGATTTCATAGACCCAGAGAGTTCTGGACTTACAACATGTTTTCTTTCCTGCTACATCATTATTCCCTTTTCAATTGCATATTATTTTTTCTCTACTTACTGAAAATATAAACAATAACTTTTCTCAAATTACCCAAAAGAAATGATTAATTTTCATTCCTTCTGTTGGGCTATGCATCTAGTCATACACTGCAAATTTCCATTTTATTTAGTTAAAAATATTCTGATTGTTTTGTTCATGGCCTCCTTTACATCCTTATTCCTAAGACTGTAGATCATGGGGTTCAACATAGGAATTACTGTGGTGTAAAACACAGCCACCATTTTTCACTGCTCCACAGATTCCTCAGTTGGACTTCTATGATACATGAAGAAGAGCATTCCATAAAATATGGTGACAGCAGTCAGGTGGGACCCGCATGTGGAGAAGGCTTTCTTCTTCCTTCTGAAGAATGCATTCTTAGGATGGCAATAAGAATGAATATGTAGGAGACGATAATGATCAATAAGGAATAAGGGAAGTTGAGACCTGCTAATGTGGGCATGGTGTATTCTTTAATAAAGGTCCCAGCACATGCAATTTTGATGAGGGCTGGGTCTGCACAGTAGAAGTGGTTGATCTCTATGTTTCCACAAAAGTACAAACCATGGTTCCAAAGTGTGGAGATCAGACTAATAAAGAAGCCGTATATATAAGGGAAAGTAATCAGCCGAACACACACAGTTCTTGACATTCTGCTGCCATAGAGCAGAGGGTTGCCAATTGCCATGTATCGGTCAAAGGCCATCACGGCAAGGATGAAGACCTCTACATGGACAAAAGCAATGAAGAAAAAACATTGCACAATATAACCAGGGTAGGATATGGTTTTGATCTCAGATACCAAGTTTTCCAACATTTTAGGTGTAACATTGGAAGAGAACCACACATCTGCAAAAGATAAATGACTGAGAACAAAGTACATAGCGCTGTTGAGCTGGGGACTGACCTTGATTAATATGATCATGCCAATGTTCCCAACGAGGGTGATAACATAGATCAATAAGAAAACCACAAAGAAAAGGTGTTTCAATTCATGACGACTAGTTAATCCCAAAAGAATAAATTCTGTCACATCAGTAAAATTGGGCATTTTCTTAAATCTGATCCAGATAGAGATGCATTTAATCTAACAAAATAAATAGAAATCAGTAAACACACGTAACAAATACAGCCATTCTTCATTTACATTATCTTTTCCTGCCCATTCCCTTTCAAAGCCTTTCCTATTTTCCTTTTGCCCCCCCCTCTCCTATTTCTTGTGTATCTCTTACCAGTGTTTATTTTTCTTATGTATGTATATATATTAGATTTTTTACACAGAAAGTAGTAAAATAATAGAAAGTTATAGAAATATAGTAACAGAATTTCTGGTGTCTAGTTTTTACTTGTCTCCACAGATTTCAGAAGAACTTTTATTCTTGCTAACTCCTGTGAAGAGAAATACCTTTTACACTGACCCAAACATTTATTAGATGTATATATTTTATTTATTCACTAGTTTTGTAAAGCTTAGAAGGTGTGTAATATATGAGAAATTTATTTCAAATGACAGACAAAAAATGTTCTTCTGCAATCAAAGAGTAAAAATTATCTCTTTAATCATCTTGCAAATTTGAGATGTTTATTACAAAAGGACTTAATGGAACTCTAAAATACCTTGAAATGAATACATTACTCTTATCCAAAAAAAGGAAAAAAGAAAGAATGCCTCTTAAAGCACCACTTTGATTTAGCAATTTTTTAAATTCTGAAAGTCAACCTAGATAAGAATTGAATCCTTGCCAGCCATTGTCCTCATTGCAAAAAGTCAAATAAAAATGATGTAAAGCATCATTTCCTCTTTAAAATCTTCTCTTCCTTTAGATCTTGAACGTTTAAATCCTATGGCAGTGCCTCATTTCTATTTCTCTGCCTTAAAGCTGTTGAATTTGAGATCAGGAGCTATGTGCTTATTCAACTTTATATCCTCGTTCATTAGCCCAGGAGGATGAGAAAATGAAAGAGGACTAATTTAACCTAACTTAAACCCTTCCTGATGACTGAAATTAATCATTACAAAAAACTAATTATTGTTTGAAGCAGTCAAAAAATGATGTGTTCTGCAACTGTTAAACATCTATTTCTTATTTCAGCCTATTATGCTTTTGAATATAGATGATAGATAGATTGATAGATTGAAAGATAGATGATAGATATAGGGAGGTAGAGAGAGAGATAGAGAGATGTTCAATAGTTCCTTTATTCCCCATTTCCCTGCTTTACTACCTAATTCTTTTATAATTCCTTAGAACTTTGAGGAAAATAAGAGAAATAAAATACTGAGTAAAAACTACATCATTTTTTGTAACATTTAAGCATAAATTCATGAAATTTCTAAAATGTGTTAGTAACAAAAGAAAATTTTTTGAAATGTTGGGTAGGAGGCTATTTTTGTTTTGTTACTGTATCAGATTAAGTTGGCTAGCTATCTGGATTCTTTATACCTTTTAATACTCTAGTTAATATATTTTGAGCTAATTTAGGAACATAGACTTTTTATTTATGTTCTATTTATTAATGGATCAAAGGATTTCAAAACTGGTTCTTCATAAAATTTTCTTGTACTTGCTACCAAAGTACAAATTAGAAGAATATTATCATCACCACTTCCCAGCTGGTCCTTGATGATGCTGAATATTTGAAATAGAATAAAGATTAACTACATGGGGATCTTTTTTGTTGCATTAAAAATGATATTTTAATGCAATCTGAAATGCATAATTATTGGTAAAATGACTGAAGACTTGGTTTCAATTCTCATCTCTTCTATTTACTATATGTGTGATCTTAAATCATTTATTTAATGTTGCTGTGTTTAGCTTCCTCATGAGTAAATGAGAAAATGAGAGATCTACCTTATAGGGTTGTTATGAGAATGAACTAAGAAAATATGCATGAAGTATTACAGAAAGCACAGGTTAATGAAATCCCCAAGCTTTGTGTTTAGTCCTGATTCTGTTATTAAATTTCTTTATCTGGAACTTAATTTCCTGATGTGCAAAAAGTAAGAGATTGGTTGGATCAAGGGACTTCTACCAATGCTATTAATATGTATTCTAGTAAAAGAATCAAACTTGTATTTTGTCATGCTCCATTGCGCTTTCAGAAAAAATAGTTAATATTTGTTTGTTTGCTTCTTAGGATTTAATTTGTCTTAAGGTGACTATAGAGGAGTCATAAAAAATATGGATATATACAAAGTTTCTATAATGAAGTCCTCCATTCTTGTAGCATCATCTACTGAGGTTGCCTGTTACTGGTTAAGAAAGCTATGCATCTCAGTCAGAAGGTTCTCAGCTTTTATTGGATGTATTAAATGTAAATAATTCAGATTCTGATTGTTTTCTTTTCTTAGATAAACACAAACATAACACCCAGTGTGAGAAGAAAAAAGCTTAATGTGATTCAAATTTTCCTGTAAGTTGAAAAGTCTCATTGCATAAAAGCAAAGGTAGTTGAAGAGATTTATTTAGAAACATGAGACTGACTTTTAGTTGTTATAATATGTGGCCCTGTGTTTTGAACACATTACTTTAGGACTCATCTATTCAGAAGGAGATGTGTAGTGATAATATATAATATTCAGATTAAAAGAGTTGATATATATACATATATCCTGCACTCTCTCTTCAGATTAACTATTGAACATAAACACACACACATTTATACACACAAAGAATTTTATAAAAATAATTCATTGAATGTTTTACCATTTTAAAGGTTAACACTACAAAGAAGATGTATAAACTATTAAAAGGAAAATTTCTTTAAGATATTCTAAAACATAGTTGTATAGCAATAAAAAGAATATTATATAAAATCTATTATTTCCAAGAAATATTTAAAGGGAACAAAATTTGCATTGCATTTTATCAAAACAAGAGAAAATTTATATTTTGCTGAATGTCCCAATATAAATATTTATAAAGACTATGGTTAATAACTAACTTAGAAGACAGAGCAGTGTGATTGTTTGCTATAAAATGATGCATTTAACTCATCTCTCAAAGATGGTTTCCTCCTCTGAAAAACTGGGTGTCTTTTGAGGATTAAATAAATTGAGCCAGAAAAAGGGAGCAAAACAGTGTCTAGCACACACACACAAAAGCTTATAGTGTCAGCTATTACTGATATTCTTATCATTACTTAAACTTGACACACTTGTAATAGAATCTTCACCAATTCCCTCTTGCCATAAGCCTCTTTTTGATCCTATCTATTGGCAGCTTACTTGGTTGCCAAATTGAGTGACTCATTACCAAAACATTCATTAATTTTAGATCACCTGCATTGAAATAGTTGTTATTGGTGGCAAATTGGGGTTTAAGACATTTTTATTTTGTTTCATAACTTATTTGTGCATGCTTTTCTGTATGTATGTATGTATGTATGTATGTATGTATGTATGTATTTAGTGCTTTCCAGAAAAATCACTGGTTCTTTTCTCATCCACCATTTGCTATTACCAACAAACTGTTTCTTGTCCATAAAGATACATCCCTTTTCCTACACACTGTCACCTGAGCTCTTTCCTTTCCTCCTCCTTCCTTGGGATTTGTCCCTCTATTAGATGATCTACTTCTCATCTCCTGGTTGGAATTTACATGATAGCAATAAAATGGAGCTTGGAAAAATAAGAGATGATTTTTCTCCTTTCTTAGGAAAGCAGTGACTTAATAAAATACAAGGAGGAGCATTATAGGTTTCCCCTGCCAATATGCCAGGGACGAGGAGATGTTGCTTCATCTAATTGTGAATTCGTAAAAGAAAGAGACAGAGGGTATTGCCAAATCTATTAACATTTCCTCTTTATTCTGCAAGGATATCTGCATTATCATCTTGGCCTCTTCATAAATAATTAGCCATTTTCCATACATTTGGACAAGAAAACTGTTTTATGTTCTCAGCCTACTCTGTTCACGTGCTAAAGAATATTTTTTATTTTTTACAGTTTTATTGATTTATTCAATGATTAATAAAACTTATGCATTTAAAAAGAACCTTTTACCTGCTTCTTTTTTTCACTTTAGTCAAAGGTAGTCAAGAATTTTTTTAAAAAAGAAAAGATAATGGACGTTATGCTTCAAGCACCTTACATGCTGAGTGTATCAATTAGTTGAGCCACATGACCTGAAGCTCCAGCTACAGGTCATATGTAAGGCTCAAATTTTAGTAACTGTTCAATGACAAATTTGGACAGGAGAGTAGAATGAGGCTCAAATGTTGATCTGCTAATGAAATCTATCTATATTTACTACTACCTCAAGTTGTGGTAGGTTATATGTAGAATGAACAACTGCTGCCCATTTGTCCAGGATTTTCCTGATTTTAGACTGACAGTTTTGTATCTGAGCAAACTCTTCAGTCCCAGGAAAACCAAAACATTTGGTCATACTAGCAAGGATAGGGGTCCCCATTTATTAAGCTGTTGGGACTTCAGAGGTCTTTAAAGTGCTGCTGTTTGTGACATAGCAGAGGATTCTAGAAAATGGCACATAGGCCTGACCTGTTCATATAGGCATTTTCCATGTTAAATTCCAATCATTTAGGATGAAGAAGGAAGAATGAAGAAAGGACCCTATGATTTCTAAGCAATATAGGAGTATTTATTAGTGTCCTGAGGCTGAGTGGGCTTCTTTGACAATAATTGCATTTGAAAACATGTTGATGGTATTGTTTACATGCTAGTATGGTATACAAGTCTAATTCAATGATCCTTTGCATGTGTATGGTATAGATAGATAATGATAGATAGATAGATAGATAGATAGATAGATAGATAGATATTGAAAATGACAGTTATACTAAATAAGCCAGAAACACTATTATCTGTTTTACTGCCTAGTACCTCTTCATGAGATAGAGCCCCATTGTTTAGGTAAGACTATTTATCTTTCTGTCACTGGATGAACTGCAGTCCATGGATTGGGGCATCCAGCAAAAAGTCCCATCCACATGGACTTCCATTGCAACATTGATACCTCTCCAATCCCATTTCCTAACAGCCCTCCATAGAACATTCTCTGTCTACTGAGAATTGCAAAAATGGCCTAGAGGAATAGCATTTTAAACTGCATTTATAAGAACACATAAACTTTCCCTATGAATGAGCTTACCTGTGCATGAAGAAAAATTGTTCTTGGTAATATCACACTTGTCATCATGAATGGGTAATTCAGAAGGATTTATAAAGGATGGAAATCCCACTATGGGATTTTCTCACTGGAGAATATAGACAGAAACATGAAGAAGCAATTAAAATGCTACATATTGCATCATCTATAATAGAAAATGATCTCAAGGGCAAACAACTCTTAGCAGAATGGGAATTTTAAAAAATAAGGATTAAAAATATGATATTTTTCTTTCTTTCCAATTAGGTTATAGTCTCTGTATCTTGAGGACTGTGCTGATTTTTTTTTTTTTGAATGGGACAAATATCTTGGAATCCCTTGTAACAATAATTGGGTGTCAGTATTGCATCAGTCACAACATATATTATGACTATACTACAGAGTATGCAAAGTACTAGCACTTTTCTTTCTATTAATGAAAAGTGTTTTCTCCCTTTTACAGCAAGAAAGAGTTGGTAAAATGAGAGAATACGGGTGGCACAGTTCATGTTCACACATCACTAATTAACTCCAAATGGGCCTCTACTTGTTCTGAAAGAATTAAAATACTTCTCTAAATTCCAACCAATTCTTGGATTAGGTCAATGGATTTTTGTTTTTGTTTATGTTGTTTTGTTCTGTTTTTTTTTTCTTAACACTATGTAAAAGGAAATTTCTTTATATGTGTTTTTTATTGATAGAAAATGATTTATCTTACCTCTCTTCCCATGTTCATAGTTCCTACCCATTTAGGAGATTAAAGATATTAACATGCTTGAGAAATATGAGTTAAATAATTATTGAAAAAGAGAATCTGTAAACAGATGATAGGTAGGTATAATTTCCTGTTCACTACCACCATAATGTGAGACATGTAAATTTATTTTGCTAAATGGACTTAATTAATACTTTGAGGCCTCATTTTTTAAAATGGAAGAGACTTATCTTGATTACGCCCTCTTCCTGATTTCCACAGGGCTACATCTGAGTTCTAGGAAATGAATGTACCCCAAGGCATTGAAAAGTAAGACAATTCTTGTCCTTGATGCCATCATCTGTAAATATTAACATTAATTCATTTATTTATTTATTCATTCACTATGTGCCTGGGATACATTGGGGGTAAAACTAGCATCTTCTCTCATAAAGCTTATGTTCTAGTGATATATCCTGGTTCTTAGTTGATTTCTACTGAATTTTCCTTACTTGAAACACAGGCTTTTAATGTTTTGCTTCTTTCATTTACTTTTTTCCCCTTTAAAAACAAAGAACATTTTGCAACTACCTCATCATGCTGGACCAGACAGACCTTAGACAGTCTAGGCCCTACCTCACTAGATATGTGCTTCTATCATTGTATTTTGGGAATCTGCTTCTTCCAGTGGTTCAACTGGAGAAATAATACATCTCTTTTTAGAAATTAAATTCTGAAACCCAATGGAATGTCTTTCATTTCCCCACTCAATCCCCAAGTGTACAGCAGAGGAAGAAGGCAAGGAGCATTGATTTTCTTGTTTCTCAGGAAACCACAAAACTTAATTACTTTTAGCTTAACTTTTGCCTCTTACCTTCCTCCAAATTAGGGTATTTTTCTAGATGTTTTGATAAATTGATCATTATCATTCATTGTTTATTGCTTGAGCTCCCTTTTCCTTACTTAATATGTACATAATATATAATTTTATAATATTAACTAGCATTGACTAAACAGAATTATTAATAATGATAACCTAGAAAGGAAGACTCTTTGTGTTATCTATCCATTTATCAGTCAACAAGATTTTAATAAATCTTCACAAATCCCTGAACACTATATCCCATTAATCTGAAAACAGAAACTCTTTGAAATAAAGTGTCATGGCTCATCTTCTAGTGAGTGGGGAGTAGATTCATCCTATCAAGGTAGTCATCAGCTTAAAAATGGGAAGTGTCTGTTAACAGTGTTTTCATAAGCAAAAACAATCCACAACTGGATAAGTAGTACTTATACTGGCAGATTTGTTTATAAACCAAAAAATTATTTATTGAATTTAAGGCTATTTTTATGGTTAATATTAAATTAACAAAATAGTGATAATATTACATATGAATTACTGCCTTGTGCTTCCCTTAACTTTTATGATGCATAGCTAGATGAGATAGGAAGCATCACTGAGTCTGGTCAGTTTTGGGATATCATGCACATTCTCCTCTGCTAGATTTTTCTTCCCTCATCATACAACAATTCATTCTGTGATCCCAAATATATATGTTTCTGTGTTCAGTATTTAAAGATTTGTATAATGTGTTTCTCAGGCCAACCATGTAGCTTGACTTAGAATCTTTCTTGATTCCTGAGTTTGAACTTAGTGGCACAAAAGGGTTTGAAATTTGTAAAGAATCTTGTCATAAAAATGTCCACAAAGATCACAAGACCTTTCCTCAGATGTGAATTATAACTTGCACTTGTCTTTATTGCTAAGATATTTTAAATAATTATATTAACTGATAAAGAAATTAAGTAAGAAAATTATAGTGCACCCATACTCTTTGTTGATTTAGGGCTAGCAATTATGACCACGCTCTAACAATCTAAAGGTGCAGGCATGTGGTCATATTACTAAGGCTATATTAGAATCTCAGGTGCTAGGATGGTAAAGAAATGAGAGGAAAATCAGAATGATAGTAAGTCCTTACTTGAAATACGAGTGATCTTCACTACCCATGTCTACATCTAACCAGTTGTGCATAATACCTAAATATAATGGTTTATAATATAACTTTAATGAAGCAACTGTTAAAAGTAGTTCCTATATGTTAAAATGATCCTTGAAAAAAAAAGGAAGAAAATGTCAGGTAAAATTATATCTTCTATATAATCTTAATTTCTAACAGAGCCAGATGCCCTTAGAATAAGTCCACAAAATACTAGATGATGTAAGAAAATGCCTATGTGATTTTAATAATGGACCTCTGAAAATATATAATTCATTTGAAAAAATATTTTAGAAGAGAATTTATTCAAAAATTCATATGGAACCCTTAGTATGTATCCAAAACCTTCCCATCTGTGAATAAAATATTTCACATTTCAAATGTTGGAAATCATTGAAAGTGGTGTAGCAATACATTACTTAAATGAGGATGGTGTAAGACTGAAATATTCTTAAAAAGAAAAAAATATTGGTTATTAAAATTGTGTATGGGATACAGTATGCAGCAAGACTTTCAGGCATTCAAGGTTAGGTCATCACTGTAAGTATATAAATAACACAAACCTTCATTCAAAGATTGAACAATGGGCAACTTCAGTCTAGCCCCATAGAAAATTTTCTGTGTTCAACTCTACTCATCAATATATAAAGCTTTCAGATGAGATAGTCTCTAAGATATTTCTGGTTTTAAAGTTCTTTAATCCTATCAAGCAATTGAAAATATCAAAACATGGAGAAAGATTTACACTGAAAGATTAATTAAAAGTAGTTTTACTGGTTGGAGAGAGGTTGTCATGAGAGCTTAACTTAAAAGTAAATCAAAAGGTTGAGTTGCATGTTATTGGCAAAGGCAAATTTCTAAATTTAATAATATCTGATAATCTTCAAATATAATATTGTTATTATAGGGTGAAAATGGAAAAATATTTGTGAAGGTAATAAGAATTATAAATTGTTTCCCAAATATAAAGTATGATTATAAATGGATCTCCAAGTAGATGCTTTGCTACAAATACTTATTGTTCAGAATTAGTTCCTTGAAATCCTTTCACTATAGTTCAACATATACTTTTATCTGTCTGTATCTTTTCAATGAAAATGGACATATAATTTGGGATCACACCTGTCCAACACCAATTAAATTATTTTCTCAGATTTCTGATGAGAAAGGATTTCCCTCATTGAGCATGCAACAGACAATTTATGACCTGTAGAATATGATAAAGAGTTTGAACATGATTTTACTAAAGCAAAGTGTTCATCTATTGTTCTGCCTCTATTACATGTTAGGATGAAAGAAAGGAGTTTCAGAGAAAAATATAATTGGCTATAGCTAATAGCAGAGATAGAAAGAGAAACAGGTTGACAAATTCATACCAATGTGAGTTTAGCATCATCTGTTTGTCATGCACTATGCTATGTTGGTAAAGATAAACAGATAAAAGAACACAGCTTCTTCCTTCAAGACGTTCCTAGAATAGTGGAAGAAACAGAGGCATGCATAGGTAATTAAAGTGCCATGTTGTCTCTTGCAATTATATTTTTATAAATCTGTGGGTGAACCATTTTGTGGCAATCGTGAGAAGAGCCTGAATGTATTAGGGGAGACTTGCTGGAAGGGACAATGCCTCAGCAAAATCATAAATGATAGAGGGAAGTGTGGAAGGAACCCAGAACTGGACAGTAGAAAGTATACCAGAAAATTCTCTTGTGCTAAATAATAATAACAATAATAAACTTGAATAAGCAAATTATTGATTATCTCATTTTGTCTAAAGTGAAAGATATTGAACACATATCAGGTAGCATCAACTAAAACACAGACATGTAAGCAAATTTGTTACATTCCGGAGTCATCAACTCTGGCCATGTGCAGCATTAGCCAATGAATAAAGGGACCACCATTCTGAGCAAAACTCCTATATTTTCTTCCATTTGTTAAGCTCTGCTACATCGCCTTTTCTTCTGTTATGTCTGCTGGTAACAGTTCACCAAGGTCTGCTCATGCTTACTTTCTTCTCACAATTTAGACTTTAACTCCAAAGACACCTCATCCTTCCCAATCAATGAAAATAAACATATGATCACACCTCTCACTTCTGATTCTGGCAAGTCACTCTCTTCCATGTTGTCCCACGTCCCCTTCTTCATAGCATTTACCAATAACTGAAATGATTTTATTATTCTTTGCTTATAAATCCCACTATGTGACCCCCCCACACACCCTAAAATATAATAAAAGATGGTTTCTGTCTTGTTTTCTGCTAAATCTCCAGTTTGAAAGACATTAATTGGTAATCAAAATATGTTAAATAATTGAAAAGTTTTAAATATATAATACAATCATTGTATCTATATAAGAGCTTCACAACAAACCTAGGGAGCAATCAATGTAGAAAATAATAGGGCAGAGGTTCTCCAGAGGGAAAATGTGGAAATGATAGATCAATTGTCACGTGGAAACCTATAGAGAAGAGCTTTATACTTTTCAGCAAGTGTTTAGGGAAAAGTAGATAATAAAAAAGTAAAACCAGAAATAATTAACTCTATGAAAATCAAATAGTTGAGCAAGAAGCTAATTGCATTCATAGCACATTACTTAGCCAAATTATAATAAACTATAAAAAGTAATTTTTAGTTAAACACATGTATGTAAAAACATAGAAAAATACTAGAACACAAATTAAAATCTCAAATGTGATTTCTTTAGGGTTGGGGTTCATTTTGATATCTAATTCTGCATGTGTGAATTATGTATAAATTAATATTGAGTCAAGTAAAAGAGGATAGTTCATTATGAGGAAACAGCAAACTGAATATACTGTAGTTGTTTATATAAACAAAGGTTTAATTCTCATGCTTTCTACATGTTTGATGTGAAATGCCTGAAGGTTCTGCTCCATGTCTCCTCATTCAAGAGCCCATGATGACTTAGCAATCACTATCTTAAATCTTTCTGGTCACCATGACAAATTTTCTTAAAGACCATTCAAATGGCCTTCACTACATTTAAA
Organism: Cabassous unicinctus; assembly: GCA_029593785.1. Lineage (NCBI taxonomy): Eukaryota > Metazoa > Chordata > Mammalia > Cingulata > Chlamyphoridae > Cabassous > Cabassous unicinctus. The sequence continues at coordinate 15,042 of JAQZBX010065879.1, forward strand.
TGGTCAACAGAGAAGCAACACAAGTGAATTCTAATCTAACTCATTATCCATAGCTATATGCCTTCACATAACACCAAGAAAGCCAGAAGTTTAATGCTAGTATGGGTTTAAAAGGCAAATGAATAATATCTGGTAAACAACACAAGTGACTACTACAAACACATAAGTTTTGTAATCAAAACTGTGTTTTATATGTTTAGAATTTTTAAAATAATTAAAGTTAAAAAAAGACATAGAGTTCCCCTTGGTGTATCTAATTTCTTACTTCACCATCAAGTCCATCCTGAATTTTAAGGAAAAGGTCAAGAAAAGCTTTAGGACCAAAAGAAGAGTGAGTTATTTAAGAAAGTCTTTTTTTCCTGAAGAACTCTTTGGTTGATACTTCTTTCACATCCTTATTCTAAGACTATAAATCATAGGGTTCAACATGGAGATAACTGTGGTATAAAACATGACAACCATTTTTCCCTGTTCCACAGATTCCTTTGAAGGGGTTCTGAGATACATGAAGAAGAGAGCTGTATAGAATATTGTCACAGCTGTTAGATGGACGCCACAGGTAGTGAAAGCTTTGTACCTGCTCTCTGTAGAAGGGATCCTCAAGGTGGCAGGAAATATGTAGATATAGGAAATGAGGATGATAAGGAGAGAACAGGAGAAGTTGAAACCCACCACAACAAACATTGACAACTCCTTGTTGTAGGTGTCAGAACAAGCGAGCTTAGTCAGCGGAGGGTCAGCACAGTAGAAGTGGTTAATTTCATTGGGGCCCCAGAAAGCTCGGTTGTAGGTCCACATGGCCTCCATCAGCCTTGTGAGTGCTCCATACACATAAGGCACCATGAAAAGGGATGTGCAGACCCTCTTGGACATCTTGCTGCCATCTTGTTGATTCAAAGGCCATCACAGCCAGGATGTAGATCTCGACATGGACCAAGGCAATAAAAAGGTAACACTGCACCAGGCAAGCAGCACATGAAATGGATTTCTTGTCTGATAAGAAAATCTCCAGCATTTTTTGAGTCACATTGGTAGAGAAGCACAGATCCACAGAGGATAAGTGGCTCAGGAAAAAGTACATGGGCATGTGGAGCCAGGCACTGACCTGGATGAGGACAATCATGCCGAGATTCCCTGCCACTGTGACCATGTAAACTGCCAGAAACAGCAC
>JAQZBX010065880.1:0-16215 GCA_029593785.1 Cabassous unicinctus
AAAAAAAAAAAAAAAAAAATGCAGGAGACCTAAGTACAGGAATGCCCCTCTCTGCTAGGAATACAGGGAACCATGCAAGCGAGCATTCCCTGTGAATGAAGCGTATTCCACTAACTGCCAATGCATTTTAGCCATTTTGAAATCTGTGATACAAGTCTCAACCTTCTTGAATGGAATATAAAATTTAACCTTTTCCTGCTGTTTCAGTGACAGCATTATGAACATGATTCTCCTAATAGAGACTGACAGCAATGGGGGTGGGGGACAGTAAAAGGTCGCTATTTACTGAGCACCTACTACGTGCGTTGCTCTTATTGTCATATTTTAATAAAATTTCATTTACTCCTCCCAATAAATCTATGAGCACATGAGGAAACTGAGGCACAGAGAAACTGGTCCCAGGCCTCCCAGCCAGTAAATGGCAGGTTGGGATTGGAGCCTGCGGCCTGGTCTCTCCAGTAAGGTATGTGTGGTTGTATACGCACCTAATCAAAGTGACTCCACACTGCTGTGCTCTGGAGTTTGTGACTGTATGTTAGTAACATTTGCTTTCTTCTTTCACAGCATTTTTGCCGCCATCAGCAAGTTGGCTTCAAAACCACCCCCTCACATTAAGTCTTTCAGAACTTTCCATGGCAAAATTACACAAGGGACCAAACAGCAAAGTTAATTAGAATCAGTTAATTGTAAATAGACTCTGAATGTTGGCCTCTACCACAAGTGCAAGATTTTAAGAGCACGGACTTTAATACCTGTTTTGGCTACCCTTTCCAGCTTTTGACTCTATTTCAAATGGATGAGGTTCTCTATCAGGCGAAGTATTACTATAATTTGTCACTACAACCAAGGTGAGAGGCATGTGTACTAGGGAAATTTTAGCAACATTGAAAAGGAAAATCAAAAATGTTTATGAGACAGTCTTAAGACACACAAGAAAAAATGCACACCACAAACACAAAAGAGCAAGTTAAATTCTAGCATGAGTAAACCTTTGTATTTGCTAGACTGAGCAAGATAGGGAAGTTAAATTTAGAAGAAGGAAGAAAAGGCTGGCAACAGCAGATAAAAACAGCCAGAAAAAAGGATGAAGAGGCAATGAAGGGAAATGAAAACATTAGATAATTAGAAGTGAGGTGGAGTTAAAAAAGACTAGAGTTTTCAAGATGAGAAAACCTGTAACATGGTTGAGGCTGGAATGAAAGCCAAGACACACAATGCCTCCCCAGATCCACATTTTAAAAGAACATGAAGGGTCCCTGATAGTTACGAATCATAAATATCCCAATCCCGGGGGTCATTTTAAGATGCTGTTCTTCTGAGAACCAGTCATACTGATATTAAAGCATAATCTAAAACACTTGAATGAAAGAGCAGGTTTTGTGCAAAGACATAAAGATCAAATGAACAGACTAGAAGGCCCAGAAACAGAGCATCATTATTTCAATGAATTTATTATGATAAAGGCGGCTGCGTACTTAAATTTTCTTTCCTTTGTGGACTTAGCAAATGGTGCTGGAATAGCAGGCTAGCAATTTTAGGGCTGGAGTGAGATAGGGATCTAAATTAACGTCAACTGGATTTTAAGTTCAGGGTCCCATCCTGTCCCCCTCTCCCCCGCATAATTTGATTTTTAAAAACCTAACAGACGTCAGAAATTATCCAGTGTCTTTAAGGCACCCCAAAGACGAAGCTGCCGCCAGCCTAACGCAGCCAGTGACAGCGCAGAGAAACACGCAGTCTTGCACGCTGCTATTGGCTGGGCAGGTTAGTTACAACAGTCAGGCCGCTGGGCATCTGGCAAGGCCGACCCCCTTTCTGGTACGTGTCTTTGGTTTTCTAGCTTCCGCCTGGGAACAGCAGTGCTTCCACGGTGAACACCAGTTACTAGCCCCCGAGCCTGACCCCTTCCACCACCTGAACAGTCTTCTCTTCCAGCCCATGCTCAGTTCCTGCCAACATCCAGAGTGCAGCAGCAGCAAAGAGAGTTGAATAATTAAAAGATTTCTGGATGGTGATAACACGCTAACTTTAAAAGTGATTTTTAAAATCTTTTTTAAAGAGTCTTTTGTTTGTTTTTTGTTTATATTATTATTATTATTGGAGTAATGAAAATACTCTAATATTGATTGAAGTGATGAATGCACAACTCTGTGATTATACCAAATACCACTGAAAATTGTACAATAAAATAGTATCAATTAAAATTTACTTTTTTAAAATCACATCAACAGATTTTATTCCAAAGAGTACAGAATGGAAAGGGAAGGGGAAGAAAAGAGTAACTCTCCAGCGGAGACAACAAACAGACACTCTCCAGCCGGTGATCAAGGTATACATCAACAGTGAAAAGGCATGTTGACAGCAGGTCCCCGTGATGTGATGTGAAGAGAACATCTCTGTGGTCTTCCTCCCCAATACATGTTACCTCCATCTAATCAGGAGGAAAACATCAGACGAATGCCAACAGGGGGACATTCTACAAAATACCTGATCAGTACTCCTCACAACTGTCAAGGTCAGCAGAAACAGGGAAAGTCTGAGAAACTGTCACAACCAAAAGGAGCCTAGGGAGACCCGACAAGGAAATGTAATGTCAATCCTGGGTGGCATCCAGGAAGAGAAAAGGGAAATTTGGTAAAAACTAAGGAAACCTGAATTAACTATCAAATTTATTTAACAATAATGTATCCATATTGGTTCATTAATTTTGACAAATGTACCATACTAATGTGAGATGTTACTAATAGGGGAAACTGGGTATGGGGCATATGGGAACTCTCTATACTATCTTCTCAATAATTCTGGAACTCTAAAACTGTTTTAAAACAAAAGGGTTATTTTTTTAAATTCCTCATCACAATTGAGTTTTGTTTTTTTAGTCACATAAACAAATATTCAACAACATAAACATTTAAAAGTTTTTAACAATATAAATTTTTGTCAACTATAACAAAGAAAAATAGCAATTCAGGGAAAATATCTGTAGCAAATATGACAAAAGATTAAGTTGTATACAATCCAAAAGTTGCTTAAATATTAAGAAAAACATTGAGAAAAGAAGTTTGAGGCAAAAGAAAACCAGAATTTGTACAAAAGGAAATGTAATTCACTAAACAATGATAATAAATAAAATAAAAACTAATTCCCTAAACAATGATAATAAAGAAAATGAAAACTAAAACAATTTAAAGTAACAAAACAATTTTTCAAATAATTGCTAGTTATGGTAATGCTACAGTTAAAACCACTTCACTTAAATGATATATGTGACCACGTAAATTGAAAAACCTCTTTTAGGAGGTTATTTGAAAAGTAAAAAAAATAAAATAAAATAAATAAATAAATAAATAAATAAAGGAGGCTATTTGAGATACTGATAAAGAACAACAAAAATATTCATCCCTTTTAATCACTAATCCTACATCTATGAAATTAACCTTTGGAAATAATGCAAAGATATGATACCACTATACACATGAAAATAATCATTTCTTATTTTAAGTTTCTAAAGTGGTAACAACCTCAATATCCAACAATGGGGAAATGGATAAGTAAACTGGTATTCCACTTGATCTAATATAAAGTAGTCATTAGAATTATTTAAAATAAAAACTATGTAGGCTTATAGGAAATGCTTGTAATAAAAATAAGTGGGAAAAAAAAAAAAAGCAAAAAATCTATACCATGAGGCCAACCATATACATAAATATGTACAAGAATTAAAAGGGTTAGCTATAAACAAATAAAATAATTTAATTTGTTGGAAACATTTTTTTTTATTTTAACTCAGTGTTGTGAGAAATAATACTTAAAAATAGATCCTTCGCCTAAGCATACTTACATCCTAACTCTCAAATTACAGAGAAGTGATTTTTTTCTGATAGTAGCCACTACTCTTAAAAATAGAGAATGAAATCTTTACATTTCATAACAAAACCATTCATTTTTCTTTACTACAAACTTTTTATTACTTACATAGGGATGTTTTCCAACGCATCTTCAAAGATGTCCTGGGGAAATAAAAAATACAATGAGTTTCTCAAGAATTAAGAACTCCAAAGAACTCCAAATTCAAGAGAGAAAATGAGTAAACATATGTGTGCATGAGGACGGATGGGGAGGCAGTTTTGGTGGGAGGGTAAAACAAGCAGTAGAAGCATTCAATCTAACTCTCACTAATGACATTCCTTTCAGAGAAATCAAGTATATGAATTTAAGTGAAGTTTAATTTATTTTTTGTAATTAAGGTTAACAAAATACTCAGCTAGCAATCAAACTGGGTTAATCTGAAGAGGGTGTGACTTCGTTAATGGAGTTATCTTTAAAACTTCCCAGTCTCATCATCCTAGATATTGAACAAAACAAATAACAGGATTTGCCTACTTTAGTCTTCTCTTTCTCCATGGCTAGCCAAGTTAGCATCCTCTGGGCCTTCATTTCACATCGAAATGCACTACCCTCCTCGCTAGTCTCCCTGCCACCAGCCTTTCCCCCAGTTTAATCTGTTCCATGTAAGACAGCCCCTTCCATCAAAAGCTGCAAAAAGGGAAAAACCCAAACATACAAACATAAACACATGCTCACACTCATACACATTCACAAATCCACACCACCACCCCACCCCACATTCATACACACTGACTCATTCACTCACAATCTCACACACAAACTCACAGTCATGCTCATACACCCACACGTACACTCATACACCCACACTTACAACAGCTCCTAAGAGCTGCAAAAATTAAATCCAAGCTTGTTGTCTAGGTAGTTCTGATCTACCATAACCCAGGCCTAACCTTCAAGGCATTCTTCTCTCTACATTCCTACCCCTTCAGCTGCAGCCAAAGCCACTAGGACCTCCACAAGGGACACCTCACTGGTCTCCCAATTGTCACACCTGACACCCTCCATTCAATTCTTCACACAACAGTGTTATTCTTTTTTTTTTTTTCCTTTTTAATTTAATAAGCACATACTGTTCTGCTGCTCTAGATCCTTTCCAGAGCTTCCCAATGCACTTAGAGTAAACCCAAACTCCTTCCCATGATCTACAGAGCCTTACACAATCGGGTCCTGCCTGCCTCTAACCACTTCTCTGCCCCAACCCGAGGGTAGGGACCTTGATGGGCCACCACCCCTCGCCACTCCACTTCAGCCGTGGGTCTTTCTTTCTGTTCTATGAACAAGCCAAACTTATCCCATTCTTCTCCATGTTGTTCCCTCTTTCCAAGAATGCCTTTCACTCAACTCTTCGCCTGGTCAACTCATTCTCACACTTCCAGTCTCAGCTCAGAAAGCCACCACCTCAAAGAGACCATATCTCCATTACCCTAATTAAAATTACTAAGAATAGCAGTCCACTTACAGTTACCATCTTGTTTGGTTTATGAGGTTACTGTCTGTCTCCATAAGGCAAGCTCTTATTTGTCATGTTAACAGAAAGATCTCCAGGGCTTGGCACAGAGTTGTTTCTCAATAAAGATTTATTACTTAATGAATGAATGAATCCAGCTTGGATAGTCACAGCAGTTATCGGACACCTCATTTAGAGATGTGATATAGAAATGAGGAAAGAGAACATTTCCCGGTGTGACCATTAATACTGAACAATGCTTGGACTGTTCTGGATTCTGCATTTAGGCAGGAAGGGAAAAAAAAGTTGTATAAATATTGAAAAAAGAAGAAACAGAAGTATAAGTAATGGCAGAATTGAGTTTAGAAAGTGCAATCTTAACCCTATTAATCTACATTCATAAAGCAGTACTCTGTAAGGAGGTAGAGGTAAGTGTAGCTCCATCTTATCATCACTCCCCAGATTAGATACCAAAGCAAAATCAGAGGCTCATAAACCAGCGACTGGAAGAGAAATGAACTAGTACTGAAGCAAAAGGGCCTAAGCCAAAAAGATAAATGTCTGGCCTCTAGAAAAGCACCTAATTGGAAAAAGACTCCTTTCTCCATATCCAAAGTCTGAAGAGGCTCTTGGGATGGCAGCTTTGTATTTTTGAATCACAGCTGATTGTTCCACAGGCCAGGACATAGGTCATCATATTAGCAGTTGTGGAGAAGGAGAGGATATCTGCTCTCTAGTAAGCTACCTCTGACTTTGATATATGGAGTGCCTGTACCAGAGGCCGGCTCTCACTGGCTGACCTCTGTGGACCCGCCTGCTTGCCCTCACCAAGTGAGGGGGTGCAGAAAGGGTACAATCCTGGAGGGCAGGGCCTACCAGATACTTCTGGGTACCCTTTCCCTCCTCACACATCTCCACACAGATGGGGGCACACAGCAGACACTAAAATACTTGAAAACTTGGATAGTCAGCTCTCCAATTAGAAGGAGACAGGGCTAATATTTTCATGTGAACAAGAAATACCCCATTTTCACCCTCACAAAAAGAAAAACAAAAGGATATCAAAGTAAGAAATCATCTCTACTTAAGTATGTCGTAACAGTATGCAAAGGGTCCCCTAAGTAAAGCAGACTTTGCCTATGAAGGCCAGACAAAAGGTAAACTTTTTTTTAATTTTAAAAAGCAGAAGCATAAAGAGAAAAACTAAGATTTACTGAGTGCCTGTTATATGTCTGGCACTTTACAAAATCTATCTCATTTGCTGCTCCCAGTTTACAGCAAATACATGCTGCCGTTGCAGAGAGGGTACTTACTTAGCCGATATTACACAGCTGGTAAGTGAAGGAATTGGGAGTCATTCTAAGGTTTCACTCCAAAGCTTTTTTTTTTAATGTTAATAAAAATTATCTAAAATGTGGAAATGAAGCAGTTGGTGGGGAGGGGTGAGGAGAGGATGGGAAAGAGAGGACAGCATGTCATATTGCAGCACTGTTTAACAAGGATTAGTTCACTCTCTAGGATATACTTGTTTTGACTTTGCTACTTACTGGTTAGAGCCAGACACCATGAAGTTACATGTTAATGCACAGATTTCTGAATGGGAGAAAAGATTATCTCAAAAGTTAGTTTTGGGGACAGATGTGGCTCAAATGGTTGGGTGTCCGTCTCCCATATGGAGGGACCTGGGTTCGATCCCCGGGACCTCCCGGTGAAAAAAAAAAAAAAAAAAGTTAGTTTTATTGCCCTGTAGGACATTACCTAGTTTTATGAATAGCCTAGCAACCTTAATCTAACATTCTTTTTTTTTTTAAGCCTAATAATACCCAGTTTCTCAACTATCTCACTGGTTCTCTCCTTAATGGGTTAAATAAGATTCTAAAATAACAATTCATTTTACATCTGGATGAAATGCTAGAAGTCAAGGTGAACTGTCTGCTCACACCTCCTGTATCAAATCGACAGAGACCAATGCTTCCTTTTCCTTCTGACTCTCTAGGCCCCCAGCATCCAGCTCAAATTCTATCCCCTCCTGCTGTGGCTTCAGGGTACTCCGTTCTCCTTCCCTCTGTGAGTTTAACATCAGGAGCCCTACATTGCACTTTTTTTTTTTGGATCATATCATTTTTTTTTTAAATATAATCAGATTACATAAATTTTACACAAAAATACAGGCATTCCCATATGCCCCACTCCTCACACCCTCCCACATAAACATCTTTCATTAGCGTGGTACATTCACTGCAGTTGATAAACACATCCTGGGGCTTTGCCATTCAACATGGACCATAGTTCACATTGTAGTCTACAACCTCTCCCACACAGTTCTGCATGTTGTGTGATGATATAAAATGGCCTATATCTGTCGTTGAAACGTCACTCAGGGTGAACTGCAATCGAATGCTATTCAATGGTCTCCCACTCAGGACAAGGTATGCCTGCCAATATTCTTCACATAGCATAACTAGATTTCTCTGCCAATGGTCTTTGCTTCTCCACACTCACCATCAGCTTCCCAGCACTTCTCTAGTGTTGGGTTTCATTTCCCCAGCGATGATCATAAGAAAGTAAGACAGAAAAGCTCATGCTACTGACAAATAGGACATGTTCATAGGAAAGTCTCAGTATTTAGCTCCTTCCTGGAAGGAAACTGCATTGCCTCCCCCACTCCCATGTGGGGAGGCTACCATCCTTGGGCGTGATGTAACCGATGTTCATCTGAAACACATTTGGCTCCCAATCATATATTGCCTCAAAATAGTACCTAACTTTTTCAAAAGCCTGTCTTGACTCCCTGGGCGGAGTCAAGGACCATCATACTCCTTTTGAATCCACTTTGTAAGCTAGCACAGTACTTTGCACTTAACAGACTCTTAGCAAATAATTGCTGGCTGACTGGCTGGCTGAGTACTACCTGGTCTTGAGGTGGAAGCAGAGGGTTAGTCCTTGCCTAGAGCAGTCTCATTTTGCAATTTAGCCAATGGGCTCACCCTATTAGGTAAAGGATTCCCTGGAGGACCTTTCAGATACAAGACTAGCACTCCAAGGCCTGTTCACTCCTGGGTAGGGTGCCTAAATCCCACGCCCGCTCCTGGGATGGATGGAGAACTCCAGTCATGATAACTGACATAGAAGTGAGGAAAGGGTAGGGGTGTGCTGCATCACCCCTAGGGCTTTTCTAGACTACTTTCACTTTCATTAGTTAACTTTTGTCATATTCTGAGTGGTAAAAATGCTTGCAAGCAACAGGTTCTTAATAAATATTTATTTGGTTTTAAAACCTCAAATAATGATGATGTTAAGAATGAAAATAGGCCAGGACTCATATGCTTACATTATTTTTATACATGGGAGGGAGAGGTGAAGAATAAAGATGTTAAATATGCCACTAACAGTAGTAAATTCAAAACTCTGTATTAATTTCCATTGTGACTAAACAGATTTACAAACGTTTCAGGCTTCCCCAGATGAATTCTAATTCACTTTGTGTTGCGAAAAGGAATTTGTGCAAAAATTACTCCAAGAAGGAAGAGAAAATAGGAAGTAACATGTCAAAAATTGAAAGAATTAGGTACCACAAATCCAAAAAGTTGAATTACTTCTCCTGAGCCTTCTCTTCTCTCCCCTTCCCTTCCCTTCCGCCACCTCTTCTGCCACCTTCTCCTCCATTTTGCCCTCTTTCTCATATGGATGACTTCAAGGGCCTGTGGGCAGATGTTACCATGTTCTCATTTAACTGTTGCCCTTTAGGAGGGATGGCAGTTTTGATGGGACTCTGCAGGCACCATCCTCCTCAACGAGAAGCCCCCTCCCTGATAGCACCAGACCCTCCTCATTGGAGTTTTCACCCAACATTCCATTCTATTGACCAGAAACTGCAGACTAGAGAACTCAAAGAACCCTAGAGCTGTTGAGAACTCTGACAAGTCACAGATTCTGTGCCTGGTTTTGAGACATGTCTGGACCATTCCAAGGAGATACGACCTGAAGAGGATGCGTCAACTTCCTCCAGTCTACGGCAGAGATTAAGAGCTGTTTGGGGAGAGGGGTTATATGGGAATCCTCTATACTTTTGATGTAACTTTTCTATAATCTAAAACTTCTCTGAAAATAAAGTTTATGATGAATTTAAAAAGAAAAAGAGCTGTGGGTATTGGGGTCCTGAGGACTGCAAACACTCCTCCAACATGGTTTTATCCCTGCTGAATCAAGAGGTCCAAAGTAGGAAACCAGACTGTTTATTACCCTCCATCATACTCCTAGGGACACACTGGGGGGCTCCTCAAATACTGAATGTAAATCTTTTCACACACAAAGGGAGAGGGCACATTGCTAGTTAAAAGATTCATATCAGCAATATAAAAACTTAAGGACATCATTCCATAGTACTTGAATAAAGTGTTGACTTTTCTAAATTAGAATTAATTTAAAATAGACCTTTATCATGTGTCCATGAAGTGACTTTTAGAAGAATGACTGGGTAAGAAACATTTTTTTTTAAATACATGCCCTGAGCTCATATGTCAGGAATAATCTTTCATTCTGCTCACATCTGCCCTTCATTTCTCTGTAATCTCTTTGTTGAGCTCAAAAAGTAACCCGTGGCCTCTCCCCAAATGGACCCTGAGAGCTTCCACCAGTTGCATCTTATACACAGGGCTACATTTTTCAAATTTTCATATTGCATGAGGGAAGTGCCAATGCCCCGAAACTCCCTAAAGCCTAATATAAAAATTAGCCTCAGCATCCTCATCACTGTGTCAGAAGAGTGCAAACATCTCTCATATACCCCTTTATAGGGTTAACATCAAAGTTCTCTGTGAAACCTTAAGGGACCCAGAGCTCTTAAATGAAGAGAAAGCGCGATTGAAGCCAACACCCTAGAAGACTACTCACACACCAAGTCCCCACCTATAAGAATATGTTCCTGGCTCTTTCTGTGAACAAAACGTGATCTTGCAAGGTTTAAAAAATCAGACTATGAACACAATTCTCAAATATAGCAGAACAAAAGATTAACATGATACAAAATGTTCATCTTCAGAGCCTGCCCAGAAGGTTTGTTAAATCTGATTTTTTATATGCTTACTAAAAAACTGGAGGTTTTCAAAAATAGGTTGTTTTTAATTTTATATAATACATACAGAAAAATCAGCTGCCAGAAGGGAAAATTTGTGCCTTAGAAATTTTTATTTTAAACAGCCATCACTTGAGATTGAAAATGATTTCACACATTCTCAAAGAACAGCATTAATATGATTCTCATGCTGAGTAAGTGCTCTAATAAATCTCCCATATAAATTCTGTCTTTTTTAAGCTTCATTTTTACCAAAATCACAGATTGCTAGTCAAAATTGGAAATGCCGCATCATAGTTCACTAGGAAGATAACTTTCTACAAATTTAGGAACTAGAAAGAAATAAATTGAGCAGGTTTTTACTAAGCAGGTATTACTTCTCAGTGAGTCAGGCTTTAGTCAATGAGTCATTCAAACATGTATTGAGCACCAAACGCCAAGCTCTAGTGAAACAGAAACAAGACACCATCCCTGCTTTAAGGAATTCACAATCTCCTGGGGGAAGGACAGCATATATCATGTTGAGACCACCAAGCAGAGGGACCTAACCTTATCAAGGGAAGGAGGGCAGCGGGGAGAGGAGTGGCATGGCTGGTGGAGGCATGGTGGGGAAAGGATTAGGCAGAGGAAATGGCATAAAATAAGGCTCTGTGTTTACTGATCACGTCCTCCAAAGATGTAAGAATTATGACTCATACAAAGCTCCTTCTTATGGGTCTAGGGAGCAGAAGGCAGACAGGAAGAAAGGGTGGAGGAGTCCATCTGCACAGTATTTGTAAGGAGCTAGTAAAGCGACCTAACAGTGATCTCCATACGGTGTTTCACAGATCTTAGAAGACATCAGGGAGAGAGAGGGCACTGAATGCCACCTTTAGCAATTTGTAAGAAACAAGTGTTACTATGTATACAACGTGAACTGTAACTAACCAAGCTGGGCCCCATGTGGGAGTGATTGAAGGGCCCCAGGCCTTCATTTCAGCAATTACTCTGGGAAAACCGAAGAAATGAGTAGAGGTTATTGGCAGGACATTTTACTTTAGTCTATAAAGACCATTCGGGTTTGGTGGCAAGGAGGCCCTAAGAGGAGTGAGGAAAGGTGTGGGCCTGGTGCAGCTGCTCGCCCCACCACGGGGTTCAGCAGGTCCAGCACAAGAGGCACATACAACAGCGAGTGCTCTCAACCTCCCGGCCACCTGTTCCCTCCTCCTTGTTTTTCCCTACATAGCAAACAAACCCTTTCATTCCATTCCAGGGTTATCATCTGTAAAATGGGGATGACCACAGTATCTACCACAGAGAACTGTTAGGAGGCTCAAAGGAGGCCGTGGGGGTAAAGTGCTTGGCAGTTCTGGCACAGTCAGTGCCCTGTCAATACAATCATGGCATGATGATGACTGGAGCCCTTTCTCCTTCCTTTGCAAACATGAAATACTCCTGGAAGTATCCATGGGGCCAAACACTGATAGAAAATCCAACGGTCGTGTGCTCAAACATTCTAGGAGCCAGTTTGTCCCCAGTGCCTAAATACTATCTGCTAAAAATAAAAATGCATATATGATTTCAATTACACAGCCAACATAGTTCACCAAAAAGCACATGTTTATGTTTGCAAGTCAGACTTGTCTGGGTTTGAATCTTGGCTCTACCATCCAACCCTCGTCAGGTCTAGTCCTTCCCATCCTCCATGGGCTGTTGTATAGAATGGGGGTGCCAACCACCTCCCAGGATTGTTACAAAGATAGGAGTGAGATAAAGTATATAATAGGCCGGGTGCAAAGCAGGCTCAATAAGTGGAAATTCCATAGCATATAAAATTCTCACATATGGGCTGAATCAGTGGACTATGGAGACAGAACTGGGATGCCTCACTGTACTTCCTCAACAACTCTTTTTCACATCAAAGATTCGCATTGTCTTTTGGAAAAGAGGAAAAGAGGTGTGTAGGAATATTTATAGCAAAGAGTAGGTACTCAAAATGTTAACTGCCTTCTCTTCTCCTATCTTAAAATGCCTTCATTAGGTATCCTTTCATGCCCAGACCTGTCTTACTCAGCGGGTTGCTCAGCAAGAATGACATAACATATGGGCACAGAGCCCAGGACCTCAGCTCACTGGGGAGCAGTGTGATCTTGGCCAACACATCAACCTCTCTGGGCACCAGTTTCCTCACGAGCAAAGCAGAGAGTCTGGCATGGATACCATCACCTATTCAAAATCCTCCCAAATGAGACGGCTTTATCCAGCACACATTCTAAAATAAAAGCTCTCAGGGAAGGCTGGAGTTTAGAGTGACTGCATCGATAAGGATTGCTGGGCTTTTCAAAGTTTGATCAATATCAGCAGTGCGAACTTGATCCTTGACAGTTGGGACAGCTACTGTGGTAAGGACCAAGCAAAGCAGTTCACACAATTCTTTGTAATTTCCAACATTTGGCCAACTGCAAGGAAACCTTGAGAATTAAAAAGGAACCACCAGATGTCACTCTCACAAAAATATTGCATTAGATGGTACTGCTTTAGTTGCTACTAACAGACACACAGATTAGAGAGGCAAAAAAATTAAATAGCTAACTTTAATAAGGGGGAAAATGACCCTCTCTGCATGTCATTATAAAATGGAGTTGAGTTGCAGCTTAAGCCAGGGGTTAAGTTCTAAGGCCATACTTAAAAAGAAAATCAAAATTAACACAACAAATGTTTTAAATTGCCGTTAAAAGAGTTCACATGCTTTTGAACATAAACACATATAGAAATGGGTATGTATAAACATAAAATGGGGACCGGATATAGCTCAGTGGTTGAATGCCTGCTTCCCATGTACAAGGCCCAGGGTTCAATCCCCAGTATCTCCTAAAAAAAATAAAAAAGAAAAACATGTTTACAGTCATCTAGGGTATATAATAAAGACTGAATATGCAAAATAAGCCTTTTTAAATACAATTGTACATAGCTGAATTTGTCTAATGTAAATGGACAAATGATTTTACTTCCCTAAACACATTCATCAGCTATTTTTATGACTATTAAATGAACCTTGTAAATCACTTAACATGTCAAGTACCACTGTCCTCTAGACCTATCCTACATAATCTACAGGAAATAAAGGAATACCTAGGGCATGGCATTTTTGCTGGGGAATAATTTTATGAAAACAAAAAACAACAACAACAATAAAAAACAGAACCAAGAGACTGAGTTTTAACATTTTAAAGTGATTCTTCTGAAACCATCACTATTGGAGATATTTTTAAATGAAAGAAAATAGAGCTTATAGTTTCTTTCAATGAATAGTCCATTTATTAAGAATGATACTTACATACTTAATTCTAATTCAGTTATGAAAGATGAGACTTTCACCTCTACTATTACTACTACTACCATGTTCTGACCACAATAAAAATGATGACAAAATAACAGGAAACTATTGAGTGCCAAGCACGTCTCTAAACCATAACTCATTTCATCTTCATAACAATCCTATGAGATAGAAAAAAGAAAAAACAACCTCAAAGAGATTTGATTAACTTATCCAAGGTTCCATAGCGGAGCCTCAGTTTTTCCATCTGCACAATGGGAATAATGACACTTAATTACAGCATTGTTGTGAGGTGTAACTGAGATAATGTATTTATTGCACCTAGCACAGTGGTTGCACGACAGACACAATAAATAATCCCCATTGTTATCATTCAAGTGGTTCTACAGGTGAAAGTCTCCAGGGCTGCCTACATATATCTTATATCTTGCTGGACCCTCAAACTCTCCAGATAGAAAAACGGCAGAGCTAGCATTCTCTCACTTGTAGCTCTGCTCCAAAGTGAATATCTTAAAAAAGAAAACACAGAACCTTGTTACACTTCATACCAGTACTCTGAAGAGGTAGTTCCTGAAGAGTAAGGCTTCAAAGGTGACTTCAAACTGAGGGAGCCCACAGTGTGGGTGGTGATTAGGTCAGAAGGCTTGAGTGCACGGCTGGGAGTCAGCCGCCTGATTTCAAACCCCAGTTTCACTAGGTTTGTGAACCTCAGTTTCCCATTGCACTGGGTTGTTGTCCACAGATTAAAATGACACATGTGAAAAGCACTTAGAGAAAAATATCCAGCATAAAATGTTAGATAGTATCACTATTATTGTTTTTACTTGAGTCTCCTAAAGGAACAGAAGAGAGACACTATGAAGAGTAACCTAGGTTGGCTAGTTGCACAAGACTTGGCACTGAGAATCCTGGCTCTGCTTCTCTGGGGCTGGCATGTTCCAGCGTCCCCTAGCAGATCATTCCCCTGCTGCAAGGGTCAGCAAATTATTACCTGCTGGTCAAATCTGTCCTGCTGCCTGTTTTTGTGAATAAAGGTTTACTAGAACAAAACTATGCTCAATCATTTACATATTATCTAGGACAACTTCCATGTTAAAACTGCAAAGTTCAGGCACTGCAACTGAGACCACATGGTCTGCAAAGCTGAAAATATTGACTACATGTACCTTTACAGAAAAAGTTTGCCAACCCATGCACTAATGGATAAAACATTGAAAGTCTGTCCCTACCCCCACTGGATCTTCTGAGGATAGTGTGAGAAACAGATGTGAAAATTTTATAAAGTTTAAAGGGTTGGCAAATATGAGAAATTATTTATCCAAAATAAATCACTGACTTCAAGCTTTAAATTCAAGGGGTCAAAAATGCTAAGAACATGGACTACAGAGTCCCACCACCTGGGTTTGAATTCCAGCTCCATGACTTAACCATGTGTGGCCTTGGGCAAGTTAGTTCCTCCAGGACTCAGACCCATCATCTGTAAAACAGGAATAACAATAGTTGCAAATGTGTGGGGTTGAAAGGATTAAATGAGATGTATGTAGAGTTTAGTATGGTGCCTGGTCCATAGTAAGCACTCACATCAGTTGCCATTAAATAATTACTTCCATTGTTTACTGCAGGAGCAAGTTATGTGTCCCAATACTCCCCTCTCATGGTATCTACCCTCATAGGAATCAGAGGTGTTAAAGCAGAGATGCTGAAAAATCGGTTCTTTCAGGACAGTCTAAGAAACCACTAGGACTTCAACACATTCATTTCTGTCAAAACTAAATTCCTCTCTACCCTCACCAACATTCATTCCTCCGTCAACAGGAAGAAAGTTTCAGCAAGAAGCTAAAGGTCTGTCTATCAACCTACACATTTGTATTTTGTAGAGAAATAAACTCTAAATTATCCTGTGAAACAAAGTAACTGAATCAACCCCATCATAACATAAGTGAAATGCTAACAATTAAAGTTCTTCCAAGGAGCAATTAAATATGGAGACACATTTAAAACCAGCAGAAAGGAGAGACTGCCAGAAGAAATTTAATACATCATATTCATTTAAAAAAAAAAAAAAGAATAAAAATTCTAAACACACTAAAAGATAAAATCTAAAATTCTAGTAAATAAAATGCATTGAAAATAATTTGGAATGACTGCAGAGGAACACGAGAGAACTTCTGGGGATTGATATCTTGCAGTAGTGGTTAAATGGGTACACATTTATTAAGCTTAATCTGTATGTATGCATGTAAATTATACCTTAATAAAAATTGGTTTTTCTACTAGAAGAAAATGTAGGGAAACATCTTCAAGACCTTGTCGTAGGTGGTGGTTTCTTGGACCTTACACCCGAAGCACGTGCAACAAAAGAAAAAATAGATAAATGGGACCTCCTCAAAATTAAACACTTTTGCACCTCACAGGACTTTGTCAGAAGGGTGAAACGGCAGCCAACTCAATGGGAAAAAATATTTGGAA
>JAQZBX010065881.1:0-16227 GCA_029593785.1 Cabassous unicinctus
ACTGTAGGAGAAGGAGGCTGCACCTGGTCATCATCCACTGCCAGCCAGGACGTGAGGAGCCGTCTGGGGGCAGGGTGCTTGGATTCCCTTCCCACCGCAGCACGCACGGGGCTCCCTGTGCTGCCTGCATGTGGGCCTTATCCGAGTGGGTGACCCAGCCCAGGTCCATCCGTGGAGAAAGAGGCGTTTCTGCAGGAGAGCTCCTAGGGAAGAGAGGGCCAGGGGGAAATCGGTGAGCAAAGCTGCCCTCCGAGGCTTAGGAGCTGATCACATTCGTTGTGAATGGAGAGAAAAGAGGCCTTAAGAGCCACCCATGAGTCTTCCCCCACCCGGCAACCCACAGTGGTTATCAGAAGCCGCAAGGAGAAGGAAGGTGCTGGAAGCTAAACATGCGGCCCTCGGTTTGCCCATTCACCCTTGTACATTCCAGATTTTGTCACAGGTCTAGGATGGACAGGTATCCATTGTTCTCTACCCAGAAGCAGTCGAGACAGCTGGGTGAAAACTCTAAGATAGCTGATCAGTATCCTTGTGTGACTTTGGGCCAGGATATTAGGCTCTAGTCAATGTTGTTTTTTTTAATGCTTTTATTTTGAAAGAAATTTCCAATTTTCTTTTGATAAAAACTCACTTTGTGCTTTATTAATTTTAAAAGTAGCTTAACGTATTCCAGATGAGTGCTATCAATTCTAATCGCCTATGATAGGTCCCTATGAGGCTGTAGTGTGCATGCGCACATACAGATTCGATGTGTTTCAGTCGGATGCATGTAGGTCTTCCAGTGTGACCACAAGGACCTGGTCACAAGCACCCTCTGTCTCCCCTGACTAAGGAGTCAGGTCAACTGAGCAAACGCAACTCTGTTGAGCAGTGTCTCCAGGAGGAGACACTTATCAAGGAAGACGTGAGGTCCAGGGGCCTGCCCAAGGCTCAGCCCAGGCTCACGAGCCTCGTCCTGGAGCCGGACGGAAGTCTCGGAGAGCAATGGCTGGGCCCAGTGCTCCCCAGGGAGCTTGGCGGGGCCCAAGGCCCTGCAGAGCCTGCTCCAAGCCTCTCAATTAGGCTTCAGCATTGCTCTTTATTAGACTCACTTTAGGTTTGAGGAGACCGAGGCTTAGAGACGGTATGAAACTTGTCCCAAATAACCTAGCTCTGCACGCCTGGAGCCGGGACTTCAGTCCAGGTGTGCCTGCACCCATAGCCCGTGCTCATCGTGCCAGTTCCCGCACTGCTCAGCTGAGGGCCGGCAGCAGCCTCGCCTGGGAGCTTGTGGGAAATGCAGACGCTCAGGCCGTGCCCCGTACCTCCTGGCTCAGCATCTGCATTTTAACAAGCTCCCAGCCCGCGTTCTTATGCACAGGGGTGTTTGTAAAGCCACCATTCTTTGCCCTAAACACAGGCTTTCATTTCATCTTCTCGAAGAGAGGGAAAAAAAACCATTGGATGTACAAAATCAAATCACAGACATGTAGAGGAAAGCTTAGGAAAAGGGCGTCACCAAAGCACGGTGCCCTATTTGACATGCAGACCCTAAACCTGCTGCCTCTTCTGCCTTGGCCTGAGAGTGAGCATCTGGGCTGACCAGCAGCCTGGCTCTGGTCCCACAGCGTGGTCGCCCACCCCTCGTCCCACAGGTTAGGGTGCCTGAGAAGAGACCCCCTGAGAAGGGTACTAGGGCGCGGCGCTTCTGTTAGAAAGTACAGGCTCCGGAGCTGGCTTTAGGAGATAGAGCTGAGGCTGATGTCATCTGGGGAGGAATGATATGTGCTCCCACCTGCCACTTCCTAGGTGAAGAGCAAACAAGAAAGGCCTCAGAGGATCCTCTCTGGTGAGGCGTGAGCTTACGCAGTAACATGCGGATTGTTGATGATATTTACACAATAATATTACATAGCTCATGTGTAATTTTGGCAAAGGCAATATTTTTAAATTCAAAAGGCATTGGTATTAAGTGATAACATGTTAAAATTATGCAAAGGATTAATCCCTCACAAGTCACAAAGTTGTTATTCAATTATCCAAATATCTGCCAAACTCTGTGCGGTCATTCTCTCACAGCCAATCAGCACTCTTTGCCAACACAGAGGATGCCAGCTTCAGCAAGCCTGCTCTGTTTCCTCTTAGACTCCCCTCTTTAGAGGCAAATGCGTGTGGCTCAGCCTGCAGCTCTGGTGAGAGCGCCAGGGCACAGGGAGGTGGGTGCAAAGTCCAGGCCGTGTCGCCTCCCGCCCCAGGAGCTCAGGGCACTCGGGCTGGCCCTGCTTGACCCTCTCTCGTATCCCGAGGCTGGAGGGATTGCAGTTATCACCCCAGGAGTGGGAATGTGCATTTTTAAGGGCAGAGTCTGGAAAGAAAAATGTTTAACCTGCGGGATTGGCATAGAAATAGCGGCATTGCCTCTATTCCAAGAAACACAGAGTCTGAACTCTAGGACGGACCTTAGACACACCATCTTTGACACCTCCATTGCACAGATGAGAAAACCTGGGCCTCAAAATGTGACTTACCCCGGAACAACGGCAGTCAGACCTAGCTTTCCCGCCACCAGGTGGATGCTCGTCACATTTTTCTCTCTGCTTCCCTTTTTTGTGACTTGGGTCTGGGAGGAGGGGTCCACCATCTTCAGAGGGCAAAGCCTGCAGCATCAGGCAGCGCCATTTGGGTAGGGGGCGAGGCCCTCCACCAAGCCTGAAGCCACGGGGTACAGCTCCACCCTGCCTGGCCCGGGCTTTGGATGATTGCTGTGTAGTAGAGAGCTTTATGAAAACATTAAATGTCATTACTTATTTCTTCATGTCCAAAATGTATACTTCAACATTTTTTCTCTGTAGACAAGTGTCACTTTTACTGCATTCTTCAGGCCAGATGTTCCTGGCATAAAGTGGTAACAGCTGCCATGCTGGCAGTACTGTGGCTCCAGCTAAGTCACTTTCCAAAAGGGCCAAAGTCCTCTCTGCAAGAGCGCTGATGTGACAGGAGAAACCCATACCTGGCTCTCCAGAGCTCTCAGGAAACCGCTGTGAAGGCTGGGACATGGGCATTTGGGGAGGGCAGGTTGCCAAACCGCGGGCTGCATTTCCCTCTTCCTCGGTGATGAGCCCGAGTCCCTGGGCGGGGAGAGCCCGGCTCTGCCTCCTTCCCTTTGGGCTTCCTTTCAAAGCAGTGTTTGTAGTGCCATCGCCCATTATCCACATCCCCACTGGTCTCTGGACCAGGTCGTTCCCCTTGCTTTCTGTCACCCCTGCCACAGCCTTCTATGATCTTAACTTGACATTCTATTGTTTTTGAATTCTGCTCAAGTTCCAGCCGCCTGGTAGCATTTATCTTCCCAGTTCCCTTGGGCCTGGGTGAATTCCTCAATGAGGTCTCCTCTCAGCATCAGCATTTCTAGAAAATACAGGCAAAATTTGCTTCTATCTGCAGCTAAGACTGGAGACTTGGTTCAGCCAAAAAATAACTCTTGCCGTTGCAATTTTTGGCACTCTGGCTGAATGGCCTATTATCCAAGAATGTCATCCTGTTGAGTAAGGTTGAATTTATAAGGCACACAAAACGTGGACCGACACACACCCCAGACACACACTCTCACCGTAACACAACAGAGCTCCGCGTGCTGCAGCTTGGTGCTTCCTCCAAGAGGTGGCGAGCACATTCAAAGCAGGAGCCCCGGCTCCTCTTGCGCAGGAGTAAGTCACCTCAGGTGTTGCTAGAGTCTGGCTTGAAGTGGGCTGAGAGTAGGGAAGACGGTAGGAGCCTGAGCTCTTGCCACGCCAGCGACCGTCAGGGGTCCTGTGGACCAGGGTCTCTAGAAGCAGTAGACGCTGTTCTCCGTGCAGGGTGGTGGGTCTCAGCCCTGGGGAGCAGCAGCTCTCCCCGATAGAAAGACCACGCAGTGGTGAAAAGAGCTGGGCTCTGGTTTCTAGTCCGGGCTCAGCCTATTAATAGCCACTTGGTCTTGGGCAAGCGCCTTAACCACTTGAAACCTCACTTTCCTCATCTGTAAAATGGGCTCAACACCTGTTTCATAGGAGTACTGTGATGAATGAGACAACATTTATAAAACTTTTGGTTAAAGGGAATGACCAATGAACATTATTTGCTTCTTCTGTAGAGGCTCAGATTATGGTCTTTCAGGAAAAAAATCTCTCCTTATAAAATTAGGATGGCGCTCAAGCCTGCTACAGAAAGCATAGGAAGAATGCGTGGCAATGTCTCTCAGCCCCAAACCCACCCACCTTGCTCTGCTCTGGGATGCTGGGGCAGAGACCCTGCAAACAACCTTTCTCCTCGGTCAGCTCTCTGTCTCTCTGTTGGATCTTGAGAACAAGGGGCATTAGGGGAAGACTGGAGGCAGTTGGCTCATGGTTCTGCCGGTGTTGTCCTGGCAATGGCACTTCACCCAAGCGGCAGAATTGGTTCTGGTCTTTGACTTCTATCACCCCCAGAACCAGCCGCCTCGGGTCCTACAGTGTGGCCACCCCCGCTGGCTAGTGCTCTGCGCTCAGAAGCCTGTGCTCCTGTCCCATGAACTTCCTCTCCTGAGCTCCTGAGCCAACCGGAACCTCAGGGGAGCACTCACTCCTCAGAGGGCCGAGCCCCAGCTCTGCAGGTGCTGCTACCCCCAGCCCTTGCCTTTGTCCCCACCCCTTACCCTGAGCCTGTCCCCACTCAGCTCTCTTAAGAGTCCATCAGCCACAGACTGTTTTCTATGTCGAACTCTCTTTGCTGAAATGCCTAGCATGGTTTTCGTTTTCCTGCCTGGGTGCAGGCTGACACCGTGACCGTATGTCCCAGTTTGCCTGGATGATCCTGATTTACACTTGTTTTCCTGGTATCTTTCTAGTTTAGCATTTAACCCAGAAAAATCAGTCTGGATTCCATGATAAATTCTAAGGTCACTTTAGGTATATATTTGTTCTCCTTAATAGCCTGCAGAAGTACTCGAACCACCTGCATGTATTAGGTTTCTTGCTGAAGATTTTTAGAATTTCTGTTTGAACGAGACCTACATTCATATTCTCTCCCTGGAAAAGGGAATTTCCACGGATTCTTTAAAAGGGAGCTTCTTGACCTCAGCTTGGTATCGAAGCTTCAGAAGCATTGGCCTGCCTGCCCGCCTCCTTCATATGAGTCTCCACATCAGCTCACGGGGAGCTTTCTTCACGCGCCTCCCAGGCTGGCCCACTGGGGTGGAGAGTCCTCCCAATTAGAATGGTTTATATATGAAGACCCTCTTTTCCATTTTGAAAAAATGTTTACTCTTGTGATCTTACTTCCTAAACAATCCCAAAATGGCTAGAATCAGTGGGCCTTTGGCCGGCAACGGCACTTGCCTTCTTTCCCACCCCTCACACATTACCCATTCTTCGGGGCTCCGCCCAAACATCGTCAGCTCCTTGAACTCCCCCCACAACCAGTGCCCCTGCCTCTCACAAACCCACTACAGTGGTGCTGTAACACACCTTTGGGACTTTACCACTTACTGACCAGGCTCGGTATCTTTTGTAAGGGAGTCTCCTATTACTGTAACTTTAAAGGCAGGTGTACCATGTCAGTCTGACCAAGGTTGCGTTCCTTGACGTAACTGTCTATATTTCCTTAACCCCTCACGGCACATATCAAACTTTTCCCACTTCAGTAATATCAAGCCCTTTCTAATCCTTTTACATCCGCCCACCCCCTTCCCTCACATGCAGCAGGCTCTTTCTCACTCCGTAACTTTGGTTTCCTCTTCTCCCGTTCACCCCACTCATCCCTCCTCTCTCCGAAGCCTTCTTCTGATACTCCAGCCCGAGCTACGCACCCTTTCCCTGCCCCGCTGCCAGACTCTGTCCTACAGCCTATTCTTGCTGAAACTGCTTCTTCTACGCCTGTCTCGTCCAGTGGACTTGTCCACAAGCTCCAAGGATAAATGGCGTGTCTTCTGCACCTCTGTATTCACAGCACATAACACAATACCTGTCACGGAGGAGGCACTTGACAAATGTGCATTGACCTCAACGTAATACATTTCTGCCGAATGATTGAATGACACCGAAGCGGCAAATCCGTGAGCTTCCATTTTGTCCCCCGGACACATATTTATCTCCTTCTTCCCCTGCCAAAACCCCAAATATTGCTTCACTCTGCCGTATAATCTTTCTGTCAGGTCTCTGATACACAAAACACATGTAATCATTCCATTACGAGGCCTGGCACTAAGTTTAAGCTGAGTGTGCAGATTTATTAGCGCTTGTACCAGGAAACCAGCAAGGCAGAGGGTTTCGAGGGATTTCCAAAGGGGATGTAAGATGTTCATGAGTCCTTGTACTTCGAAGCAATTCTATGCTCCTGTGGGGCCCTCAACTGTCCAAGCAGATTGTGTTTCTCCATCTTCCTGTGAGATATCTGGGCATGCTACTGCTGTGGCCTGACGTGGGGAGGAAACTCACACTTCTCTAAGCCAGAGTCAAGGACAAGGGCAACGGGACGTGCACGCTGCGCCCTCAGGGCGGCCCCACGCCATGCCTAGGATGCACTGCACTGTTTCTGGTGAAAGACACCTTGCACGTGGCTTAGACGTCTGCTCACTTGAAAGTGTGCTTTGCACACTGACTGGCTTGCTGTGCTACATGCTTGAGGGCTCCTCTTCTTGGAAAGGAAAGGTGCTGGGTGTAGCCAACAAGAGTGCCCAGTGGGTAGTCTGACCTCCTCCAAGTGTTTGTTGTCCCTGGTGCCCTAGGAAGGTGTCCTTTCCTAATCCCTTCCCACCTTTAAGGTTCAACTTAAATCCCGCATCCTCCAAAGAACGTCACCGGTCATTCTGGATTCTAGAACTCTAAAGGCTCTGAAGATGGATGGCTCCCAGTGTAGCTCTCTGTTGCATTGGCTTGAAAGGACAGTTTAGTGCAAAGAAGACAGGGATTTGTAAAGCTCACATGCTGGTTTCAGGTCCCTCAGTGACGGTGGCCAAAGCACCACAACTCTGTGAAATCCCCCTTCTCTCTTTCCCTCCTTCTGCTCCCCCTCCTTCCTCCTCCCCCCTTTCCTTCTTCTTTTCCTCCTTCTCCTGCTTCTCCTCCTTCTGTAACATAGGACAAAGTAATTCCTGCCATGCTGCAACCCGAGTTTTATGGGGAGGAACAAATGACACATGTACGAAAATACTGTGAAGACTGTCAAGTGTACAAGGGTGAGAGGTGGTGATTAGAAAGGAGGAGCTGAAGACGGTCTCATTTCTTAAGTCCTGGCCGCCTTGCGGAGGGAGGTGACAGCAAAAAGCAAGGCTACAAAAGGCCAAACAGATTTGGGAAGAGTGAATTCCAGAGATGGAGCTCAAGTTTGTCATGTTTTCATTCAGTGTAGAGTTAATGAGCATCATGTGTACCAGATGCTATGTGAAGCACCAAAGACGCAGTGATGAAGAAGCCATCGTCCCTGCCCCTATTAGAGCTTCTAACTCCCTGTGGGAGACAGACAAGCAAACAGGCAACACAAGGCAACCCGGATCCTATTCCAACAGAAGGGAGCACAGGGTGCTGTTGGAGGACAGAGGGGGAGCAACTTGGTCTTGGGCGTTCAAGGAGGGCTTCTGGGATGAGGTGACATAACACTCCAGGGTGTGGATTAAAAATAAGGAACAAATAAGCCTGAGGGCAGGTCAGAGCTTTAGATCCTGGACTGTCCACAGAGAGATTTACCACGAAACTAACAAAGCTCCTGAAGCTTACAAGTGTAGAAGGGTGAGAGGTGGCGATTAGAAAGGAAGAGTCCTTCCAAGACCCTAGATGGGCTTGGTGGGGGGAGTGGCTTGCGATATATTCATATTGTTGTGAGTTTTGGTAAATTTTGAAGAAGTAAGGTATTTAACTGAGATTGTTAAGCCTGTTGTCTTGTTCCAATCTGATTCCCTCACGCTTTTTCTCACGTAGGAAAGACTTCCAGGCAGACTTCTGCCACCACTTTGCAGACTCACAGGAGTTAGAACAGGAAGGCAGGCCCAGAGGGGCTATGGGGAGAGGAATGTGTCCTGAGGGCCCTGATGTGCCACATCGGAAGCATGTGGGAAGAGAACAAAAAGACGTGTCTGGGGCTACATGTTAGTCTGTGCAAATTCTTCCAAATATTACAGCTCTTATGTGAAAGAAACTTGGTAGAGGCTTCTCAAACCTTAAAAACTTTTGACATTACCCATAGCAAGCTGTAAAACCGGGATGAGGTTGTCCAAATGGTAACCGATAAAAAATAAATTTCTGATCAATCATGCTAGAGGAAAGACCAAATAAACTTTATATTCTCTAGATAAAATATTTTTTCTTAGGATGCAGCCAAAGATGTAAGGTGGTATATCAGGCAATCAGCTCATAAAAATAGTCTCGTTTTTCTGGATTTTGTGAAGTCTGTGCCATTTGCCGACTTTTTAATAAGAAATTTGCTGTGATTTCTTTGCTCAATCTAAATAAATATTCACTCTCTTGCCTGATTCTGGTTTTGTAGTTTTGAATTACTTTTCTTAAGGGTAAGCTCCCTAAGTGTACGAGCTTCATTCAGGCCCTTCCAATTCTGGATCCTCCCTGGTCGACCAAGCGTGTTCTTAGCACTGCTGGGCCCCCTCTCTATTGTGAGGTGTGTGCACTTCTCAACTGGGAAAAGCCAGGGCCTGAGGGGTGTATCTCTCTGGAGGCCCTTAGGGACCCAGGAGCGCAAGGACCCTCCCCACAAGTCAGTCTGCCTCCTGAGGAGTTTGTTGAAGATGCTAGAAGCCGAGGTGGGGCTGTGGCTTGGGCAGCCGGCACCCTGCCTTGCAGAGAGGCTCTGCCCCAAGTGCTTCAGTGACGCAGGGAAGGTGAGGGGGCCCGGGCCCTCAAAGGGGCTGGGGGCGCTTCCCGCCGCCAGCTGACAGAAAGACGGGATCCAGCAATGCTTGGTGAGGCCTGACACCAGCCTGTGGCCTCATGGGGGGAGGAACGGGAGATCCAGGGCAGCAGCAGGTCGGAAAAGAATGATGAGAACCTTCCAGAGAGCCGGGAAGCCCGCCCATGGTGGGATGGCCAGACTGCTCCCTCAGGCCCTCTCACTTCTTTGGGGGCAAATGCCTCCAAGACGCTTCAGATACTGATAAACTGAAGGGAAAGACCTCCTATCCCCCTTTATCTTACCTTCTGGAAAGCGTTAATAGGTAGAAGAAAAAGGAAGGAAATCGCCTCCTAGCTGCTCTTGCCCCGCCCCCCCATATACCTTTCCCAAGAGTGGCGCCCACAGTCAGCCCAGGGACCCAGGGCTGGGGAGGCGGGGTGGCCTCTGGGGAGGTTTTGTACCCCAAGCGCAAGCGCTTCTCCTGATTCTTTCTGCTCTGATCTTCCCGATTGGACTTAAAGTTCCCGAGGGCAGGGAGCTCCCGGCACTCCCCAGCCCAATTCCCCCAAGGAAGAGCTTATTAAATGCTGAGGCCTCAGGCAGCATCTAGCCTGCTCTTTAAGGGTGACGGTCTCCTTTCTAGAACTATCCTGTAGAGGGTATATACAATGATTAAAGACCCTAAACCAGCTAATCTCCACAACAAGGAATAAAATTAAGCAAATCCACACATCCATCCTTAAAAGTAATTGTTCTTTGCTGAAGAGGAGCCTCCTGTCTTCATCTGAGGGATTTCCGCAGAAAAGCCCCGTCGGAGGCGGAGTCCTCCGCTAGCAAGCGGCACTCCAACATGAAAAACCCAAGAACATCATTTGCAGGGTGAGTAGTAATCATTTTAACAGAGGAAGAAGAATTTAACTAAAATAAGTGATTACACTAGAGTGTAGAAATGTAAACAAACCCTAATCTTAATCATTTTATTTATTTTTTTGCCAAAATAAGGCCTTTGCTAAGTATGTGTGTGAAATATATGCCACTTTTTGAGAAAAATCATGACCATACTTCTTTCTAAAGTTTTCTCTCTCTCTCTTTTACATACCGATAGTAGGTACTATTGGCATCCTCTTCTTACAGGTGAGGAATTGTAGCCTCATTAAGGCCTGGTAACTCACCTAGGATCACACTTTCAGCTAATAAGTGGAAGAGCTGGGATGCTTTTTTATAAAATTGTAGTAACATATAGATAATGCAAAATTCCCCATTTTAACCATTTTTGAAGTGTGCACTTTGGTGGCTTTAATTGCATTTCAATGTTGCACTACCATCACCACCATCCATTCCCCAAACCCTGTCATAACCCAGACACAAACTCTGTCCCTAGGAACAATAACTCCCCATTTGTCCCTCTCCCCGGCTACCTGATTCTTGGTATGGCTCTCTTTAAAATCCCCATTTATGAGAGGGAAATTGAGATGAAACGTCTCTTACATTTCTTCTAAATATTATAAATTCAAAAACATAAAATATCAAAGCTACCTTATAGGGAAGCTTTGGTCTATATTTAGCAGAAGGAAAATTATTTGGGAAAATGAAGTTGAGGGCCACAGCATGGAAAATGTTACCAATTCAAATCCCTGTGTTTGTTCTCAAAAAGAAAATCAAAGGCTTTGGATTGTGTGTGAAGCATGCATTTCAGAGCAGCTAAGTGTCTCCAAGATCACATCTGGGCACTTAAATTTTAGAAGCACAAAAGGAAGCTATGTGGAAATTCTTCTCAATGGAATAATAGATGCTTGGTTTCCAAGGAGGGCTCTGTGTCCGGGACAGGTAGACTTACTAGACATGAGGACAATGGGGTGGACACATTGTGTTCTGGCCCCTTCTGGGAGCTCGCACATGTCTACAGGGTGTCATAAGGGCCAAAAGAACGAGGTGTTTGGGAAGAATGGGACCATGGGCCTTGAGTGAGAACTTCTGAATGGCGCCTGGTTCCAAGTGGCCAGGGCCAGGAAGGGCCCCTGCACTCAGCCCCGAGTGACCCCTGTGTGCCTGACCACCCTGTCTGTTTGCTGCCCTCTTTCTCCAGACAGCCTGACCTTAGTGACCCCGTCCCAAAGCTGACCTGCACACACACCTCTGGACGGGCTGTCTGCTCTGTCTTGATGGACCCCATAGCTCCTCTGCTGGAGGGTCTTAGTGCTTCCTGACAGTGTAGTGTCCCTTGTTAACGGGAATCTGCAGTATTTGTTGGTCAAGGAAAAGCTGAAGTCAAGACCTTGCTCTGCTTTCCTATGTCCTTCATGGATACTGCCCCACAACACCCCAAGGCTGCCCAAGGCAGAGCACCTGGGCGTTTCCTGACCACATTCTGATGTGGCCAAGTCTGGGGTCACAAGAAAACAACACAGGAGTAAGGGCAAGAGGCACTCTAAAGTGCTATGCACTGATGGTTCCCTTCCAAGCTACTGGCCTCCACAGAGCTTTGCTAGGTGAAAAATCCAGGAACACCCCCTGAGATTTTATTAAGCCCCCTAATTTTATACTCTGGAAAACTGAGACCAAGAGAGAGAAATGTTCTAATGTCAGGGTGCCAGAGAGTGGGGAGCAGGCACTGCAATCGTGGCCTGGGGGTCTCCCTGCCCAGGGCTTTCTCTACAAGGCTGCATCTTCAAAAACCTGTTGCCTTAAGAGCATCCCCAAACCAAGTTTAAACACTCACATTCTGAGTGGGAAAAATACTGCCTAAAAAGCCTCTTTGTCCCAGGACTTGGGAACTGTGTTTGTGCTCCCTCCACCAGGTAATTTGCTTCCAGCAAACAGAGAGATGGGTGAGTGGTGTCCAGACCAAGGCTCAAGCACTTAGGGATATTGCTTATGTACAGCCATGGCAGGCAGAAACTTCTAGTTTATTTTCAACCTCCTTCCCTTTAAAACCATTGTATGTATATTTCTAACACATGAAATGGTTAACTGCGTAGAAGGAGAATCAGAAACGGTCCCTAATCCCAGCTTGATGCAATTAATTTAACATGAATTTAAAATAAAATTAAAGTTAACAGTTTAAACTGATGTTTGAGGGTTTTAAAAAGATTTAGTTTCCTTTGGAACCACTGTGTTATTTGATCTAGTACAATCTTTTCGAGCTCCATGCATAACATCTTTACCCAAGTACCATTACTACTAGATTATGCCCATAGGTTGAGTTACAAATGTCTAAAAGCCTTAAAATTATTAAGCTCAGATTAGAGCGTTCAAAGACTATGGTGTTATTTTAGTCCCCTGCCATATCCTCCATTTACTATAAACTTGTTATATTGGCATTCAAATAAAATGTCATAAAGCAAGTATGTAAGGAGGTGTTTGGGGTTTGTTTCAGGCTTCTGCGAGCCAAGTTTGCATGGCAACCAAGATGTATAACAGAAACACTTAAATGGTCTTCATAAAAAGGAATGCTGAGCCGAGCTCAAGTGCAGGGCAATTTCTAAATTGGGGCAAAGCTGATCAGAGCAAGCTTTGAGGGGCTGATAGGAACAGCATGTCACCCAACACTGTCTTAGCAGTACTCTCAGTTCCCTCTTGAGACAGCCACCCAGGGCTGAGGCATCTGCCGCCAAGTTCCTCCGGATGCAGCGTCAGGGAGTTTGCAGATGTTACCGTTGGAAGGGCCCTTCAGCGCCATCTTAACCAGGGAGGAAAGGGAGCCCCGGAGCTGTGACGTGTCCCCTCTCCCAGGGGTCTACTCCTATGCCACTGACAGAAGCACATGGATATGCTCTTGCCTGTGTCCTCTGCTTTTGCTAGGTCTTTTGTTTTCACAGTGGAACATAAATTGTGACGTTAACCATGTTTTACTGTTCTGAAGTAGAATTAGAAAGCAAGTGTGGGTGCAAAAGTCTTGCGTTTGGACGTTGCCTCCACAGCGCCCGTGGGGAAATCTTGCTGGTCCATGCCATCACCCTTCCCAGGTCAATCTGCCAGGCAGATCCCAGGAGACCCACCCCCGAAGTCAACTCTATGCTGCTTTGCCTACTCTATGGAGAAGGGTTTGCAGAGCTGAATTAACCCACCTGCCACAGAGAGGAAGGGAAGAGCTGTCCTTTTAAGGCCTTTGGGTTCCTGAAACCCAGATGAAGGGTGTAAGGGCGGTTACCTGGAGGGAGGCGGCCCTAGAGCAGGTGAGGTGGGTCTACAAGGTGCAGCTTCTGCAAAGCTTCAATCAGGTAATCACAGAAGAGGATGAAACCCATCAACTTGTAAACATTCTGACAGCCCCATCATTCTCACACCCGGCACTGCTAAGAGAAGGACTAACTGAGGTCTATGGGAAATGCCACGTGAATGCTTGAGAACCTCTGAATTCACAAACTGGAACATTAGAGCAGGGAAAAAAGGCTGTTTGGTGCTACAGAGAAATGGTACTTCATTATATAAGACCGGTACATGCACGCATAAGGGGAAGGATTTGGCAAAGTCATTGGCTTCTCTTTTCTCTTACCCAAGCACTTCTGTCTTTCAGATTCTCCCTGAAAAGTACAATCCCTGATGAGGAAAGAGATCTAAGTGTCAGTTAGAGTGTGACTGGAAAACAGAACTCAATGAACAACATGGAATTCAGGGATTTGCCGTAGGATGAGACTGTGTGCAGGCTTGGGAGCTGGGTAAGCTGTGTAGGGAAGACTTGTTCTGCCCTGCTTGCTGGTCTGAAAGTCAGCAAGACCAGCAGATGGCCGTGAAATGGGGAAAGAAGTGGCAAGCTGAAACCTGTAGGGACAACTGGCACCACGTCTGTCTCTTAAGGCCTCTCATGTTTATGATATGGGTGACCTGTAAGGCACATTAGCACACTGTACCATAGAGCTGCCCATGCACTTGATCTGGGATCTGGAGAGGTTGAAGGAGATACCATGGGAGCTGGTGGAGCTGGGAGTCCAGCTGCTGACCCACCAACAAAGTGAATCAGCAAATCAACAACGATATTCTTGAGCTTTAACAGCACCTCCGCCACACAAATCTTCCAAGTATAAAATGGTTAATCCTTCATTTCTGCCTTCCAAATCTTGAGCAAATGACTCTTGTGCCCAACCCTATTCCAGAACTATTCAAGGAAAGACATTCTTGGAAATGTAGTTTAAGCTTAACTAGGTTGACAAAGTATAAAATCACCAAAATAGCCCATAACCATTTATCACAGCTAACGAAAGCCCCAGCTTGGGGGTGCTAGTCTTTTGAGTTTAGCCATTTTGATGGTATATAGTGGTTTCTCATTGGGGATTTAATTTGTGCTTCCTGATGACTAATGAGATTGAGCTCTTTGTTACATGTTAATTAGTCATTTGGCTATCTTCTTTTGTAAAGTTACTATTCAAGTGTTTTGCCCATTTTTATTTGGTTGTCTTTTTCTTATTATTTGTATGAGTTTGTAGGTATATGTATTGCAAATAAATTCTCCTGCTACATGATTTGCCATTTTACTTGTTAATGGTGTCTCCTAATGAATAAAAGTTCTCCATTGGAATGTGGCCTTTTTTTTTTTTA
Organism: Cabassous unicinctus; assembly: GCA_029593785.1. Lineage (NCBI taxonomy): Eukaryota > Metazoa > Chordata > Mammalia > Cingulata > Chlamyphoridae > Cabassous > Cabassous unicinctus. The sequence goes on from JAQZBX010065881.1 coordinate 14,371, forward strand.
ATTTGTGCATTTCTTGTCCCATTTAAGAAATCTTTGCCTATCTTCAGGTTATGAAGCTATTTTCTTATGTTATCATCTAGAAACTTTATACCTTTACCAGTTGCACTGATTTACATTTATTTACATATATTTTGTTTGATTTTTAAAGTTGTTCATGGACATGGGTGTCCTGCAAGGCACAATAGCACGCTTTACCGTAGAGAGGGAATTTATCGATTCCCAGAGCAGTGAACCAGTCTTTCTGGGTGGAAGTGGAAGGTTGCTTGGCTTTTATCCTCTTTCTCTGTGCAATCTACCCATTTGACAAATGCCTTGGAAGGAAAATTGCAGGTGTTGGTCATTTCTCCGAGTCTCCCTTCTCTGCAGGATCTAAAACCCACAAGTCTTACTTGCCTTCTGAGCCTCAAACTTTAATTTGTGTCTCTCGCTCTTGTGAGATTGCTAAACTCTGCTGACTTGTCTACTTCTCAGTAACTACCCTCTACCTGAATTTGACCAATAGAATGTTAGTTCACCAGTTTCTCTCTGAGATCTTGGCCACCTGAAGCCTGTATAACTCTTCAATGCCTTTAAACAGCCTTTTTTTTCCTTCCTATTTTATGTCATGTCTAGTTGTTCTCCATATGATAGCAGGCATAGCTTTTAAAGGTCTGTGTTAGCTCTTGTTGTTTCTGCTGCTTCTAGTGATTAGGGATTATTTTCTTTGTGTACTCAATAATTATTGATTGAGATCTGCTCATTTTGGGGGGAGAGGTTATTTGCGGAATACTTTATGGTCTTAGATGAGGCGTATTCTTTCCAAAAAGATTAGTGTTTACTTCTATCAGATAGCTGGACCACTTTAAATTAAATGCATGGCTGGAGGTGTTTTGGATTATCCTATGTTATAGATTTGGGGTGCAACTGTGAGCAAGGACTGATTTGTGATAACAGCTTCTGAGGCACATTTTTTTCTTCTGCTTTTCTGTTTACCGAGGCACACATTGCTTGTAGTTCTACGGGATTGGAGGTGGTGGCAATTGATTTATAGTTCATTTTTACACTGAGGTGGTAGCTCTTTGAATGCCCAGCTTTCTGGTAAAGAAATTCTGATATTAAACTCTCTATCTTGGGCTTTGGATTTTATTGACTATCCTCACAAGCCACAAGGCTGAGAAAACTTAAACTCACGTTTATTAGGTTGGGCAAATTCTCTCAAGTCTGAAATGTTTTCATTTCTACTTACTTCTCTGGGTTACTATCTATACTAACTTTTTGGCCTGATAAATCCTTACTCTGTTGCCAGCTCTCAGATGCATTTGAAATAATTAAAAAAATATTTCATCTAGGACATCTAGTATATCATTATATACTTATTCATAATGTATATTACAGATATATTATATTACATTACATTATATGGTATTATTTTACTTTATATATTTAAGGCATCTGGCTGATATTTGGATTGACCATCTTACCAAATACAACCAAAAATCTTGGGTAAAGTATGAAAAATATAGGGTGCGGGGAGCAGATGTAGCTCAAGTGGTTGAGAGCCTGCTTCCCATATACAAGATCCCAGGTTCGATTCCCAGTACCTCCTAAAAACAAACAAACAAACAAACGTAAAAACCAACTGTCATTGGGGAGCAGATGTAGCTCAGTGTTTGAGTGCCTGCTTCCCGTGTATGAGGTCCCGGGGTCAATCCCTAGTACCTCCTAAAAAAAATAAAAAGGTATTTGGTTAAAATATATACATATGTAGGGAAGCAGATGTGGCTCAAGCGGTTGGGCTCCCGTCTACCATATGGGAGGCCCTGGGTTCGGTTCCTGGGGCCTCCTGGTGAGGGCAAGCAGGCCCGTGCCCGCAGAGAA
>JAQZBX010065882.1:0-16215 GCA_029593785.1 Cabassous unicinctus
TCAAAATGGGTGAAATAAGATCTGCCTTTACAGTAATAACATTGAATGTTAATGGATTAAACTCCCCAATCAAAAGACACAGACTGGCAGAATGGATAAGAAAATATGAGCCATCTATATGCATTTGCAAGAGACTAAACTAAGGCCCAAGGATACCAAAAGATTGAAGTGAAAGGCTGTGAAAAGACATTCCACACATGCAGTAACAAACAAACAACAACAACAACAACAAAAAACAGCTGGAGTAGCTACACTTATTATGAGATAAAATAGACTTTAAAATACACTAGTAATGCACAATCTGAGGAAGAAGTTAAGAAAAAATTCCATTTTCAGTAGCAACCAGAAGTAACAAATATTTAGTAATCAACTTAACCAAGGATGTAAAGCACTTGTACTCAGAAAACTACAATGCATTGTTAAAAGAAATTTTAAAAAATCTAAATAATTGAAAAAACATTCCATGTTCAAAGATTGGAAAATTAAATATCATTGAGATGTCAATTATACCCAAATTGATATACAGAATCAATTCAATCCTAATAAAAATTCCACCCGCATTTTTAAATAAATGGAAAACAAAATTATCAAATTTATTTGGAAGGCTAAGTGATCCCGAATACGAGAAACATCTTAAAAAGGAAAAGAAAAGTTGGAGGATTCTCAGTTCCAGACTTTAAAAAATATTACCTAGCTACAGTGGTAAAAAACAGCAGGGTATTGGCATAAAGACAGACACATAGACTAAAAGAACTAACTTGATGGTTCAGAAACGGAACCTCACATCTATGATTAAGTGATTTTTGACAAGCCTGTTAAAACCTCCCAGCTAGGGCAGAACAGCCTATTCAACAAATGGTGGTGGAAGAACTGGATATCTGTAGCCAAAAGAAAGAAAGTGGACTCTTATATTACACTTTATACAAAAATTAACTCAAAATGGATCAATGACCTTGAAATAAAAGCAAAAAAACACAAAGCTTCTAGAAGAAAATGTGGGAAAACATCTTCAAGACCTAGTGTTATGTGGTGGATTATTAAAGGAGAAAAGTGGAGGGGTGAGATGGACTACTGATGCTTAATATATGTAGAAGTTTTAATTAAACTTACTGCAAAAGTCTGGAAATTCATAGAGTTGAAGGTAACATATTTTATTGACTAACAGTTGGTTTAAAATGGGAATGTGGCTGGAAAAGGTAGTCTAGGGATGTAAATGTCAATTGAAAGAAAACTAGAAAATAATCTAGGGACTGAATAACACAGTAAACCCAGAGTTGGATGAGAATTGTGCTTGAAGGCAGAGATGCAAGAGTGTCCTTTGTGAGTTAGAACAGAAGTACATCACTATTGCAGAGTGATGAGAATGTGGAGAAGGATGAGAAAAATACATCTGGAGTGACCTATGGATGGTGGTTAACAGCAATACTGTAATAGTCATGTAACTATGACAAAGATATACTGTCTTGATAATGTCGGAGTATGGAAAAAGTGCCCAACATATGCTATGGACTATGGTTTGTGGTAATAGTCTGATGATATTATCCCACTATCTGTAACAAATATTCTACCACGGCAGGATGTGTTGATGGAGGGGTGTTGTATGGGAATGCTGCACATGAGCATGATTGTTTTGTAAGTCTGCAACTTCTGTAATAAAAATATACTTAAAAATAATAATAGGTAGGATAGGTGGAAAAATACACCAAATGTAAGATGTGGACTATAGTTAGTTAGTAGCAAGATTTTGATGATATTTCATAATTTGCAACAAATATCTCACAACAATGCAAGGTGTTGGTTGTGAGTTGTTGTATGTGAACCTTGTATGATGGTATGCGTGTTTGCTTTGTAACTTCACTACTTTTACTATACACTTATTATGTATGTTCATGTATGAATGACATAAAAATAAAAATATAATAAAATAATAAGGTGGGTTGAGGAAATATACTCCAAATATGTGTTACTTTTGTTAATAGTAATATTTTGAGGATACTTTTTCATAATTTGTTAAAAATGTTTCACAACAATGCAATGCATTGGTGGCAGGATGAGGTATGAGAGCCTTGTATGATGTTATGCTTGTTTGTTTTGTATGTTCACAACTTTTACTACACACTTATTGTTTATGTATGTTTATGTATGGGTAATATATTTCAATAAATTTTTAAATGAAAAAAATATTTTTCAGTATGTATACATCAACCCACCACCAACACCTTGCATTGTTGTGAGACATTTGTAACAACTTATGAAAGAATATTGTCAAAACCTTACTACTAACTATATTCCTTATCTTACATCTGGTATATTTTTCCCTCAACTCACCCTATTATTATTTTCAAATATATCTTTATGAAAAACGTTGTAAACTTACAAAACAATCATGCATATGTGCAGAATTCCCATACAACACCCCTCTATGAACCCATCACACTGTGGTAGAACATTTGTTACAGATTATGAGAAAATATTATCAGACTATTACCAGGTCCTTAGCATACATTTGGCACAATTTTTCCATACTCCCCCATTATCAATGCAGTACATCTTTGGCATACATGCATGAATATTACAGTATTGTTGTTAACCACTGTCCATAGGTCAATCCAGTTGTGTTTTTCCCATGCTTCCCCACATTCACAACACACTGCGAAAGTGATGTACATCTGCTCTAGCTCACAAAGGACACTCTTACATCCATACCATAAACACAATTCTCATCCACCTCTTGGTTTACTGTGTTAGTCAGTACCTAGATTATTCTCTAGCTTTCTTTCAGTTGGCATTTACATCCCTAGACTACCCTTTTCAGCCACATTGCCATTTATAAATGAGGTGACAAAACAAGTTTTCTGAATAAATTCATAATATGAAATCATACAATGATTTCTGACCACACCAGAATGAAACTAGATATCAATATCAGAGTGATAGATGGAAAATTCAAAAATATGTGGAAATTAAACAACATAATCTTAAACAACTAATTTGCTAAAGAGGAAATCACAAGTGAAATTAGGAAATATTTATAGGCAAATGAATATGAAAATACAACATAAGTAAACTTATGCAATGAAGGCAATGCTGAAAGGGAAATTTATAATTCAAATGCTTACATTAAAAAGAAGAAAGACTTCCAATCAAAAACCTAATCTCAAAACTAGATGAACTAGCAAATGATGAGAAAACTATACCCAAAATGATAAGAAAGAAAGAATTAACGATTAGAGTGAAGATAAATGAAATACAAAAAAATAAAACTATAGAGAGAATCAATAAAATGACAAGTGGGTTCTTTAAAGTGATCAATAAAATTGACAAACATTTAGCTAGACTGACATAAAAAGGAGAGGATACAACTAACAAAAATCATAAATGAAAATGGGGACAATACTATCAACTATGCTGAAATAAAATAGAATTATCAAAGAAGCCTATGACCAACTGTATGCAAATAAATTAGATAATCTAGATGGAATGGACAAATTCTTAGAAATACAAAAATTACCTATATTGGCTTAAGAATAAATAGAAGAACTCAACATACCAATTACTAATTAAGATATTGAAGTAGTAATCAAAATTATATCCCAAAAGGTTTATAGAAAAAAATATACCAAATGTAAGCTATAGACCATAGTAGGTTGTAATATTTTGATGACATTCTTTCATAATCTGTAACAAATGATCCACAATAATGCAAAGTATTTGTTAAGGGGTGATGTAAGGGAGTTCTGGACATTATGCATGATTGTTTTGTAAGCTCACAAACCCGCTAATAAAAAATTTATATTTTAAAAAACACCTCCCAAAAAAGGAAAGCTCAAGAATAAATGGTTACACAGGGGAATTCTACGAAGCATTCCAAGGATAATTAACTCCAATTCTGCTCAAATTCTTCCAAAATGTTGAAGAGTGTGAACACTCGCAAATTTATTATCTGAGGCCAACATCACCCTCCTACAAAAGCCTGATAAGGATACTACATTACAAAAAAAAACACAGTTCAGTATCTCTTATGAATAAAGACAGAAAAATCCCCACCAAAATATTTGGAAATCAAATCCTACAGTACATGAAAAGAATAATACATCATAATCAAGTGGGATTTATCTTGGTATTCAGGGTTAGTTCAACATAAGAAAATCAAATAACCTAATAAACCACATTAACAAAATGAATGAAAAAAACCATGATCATCTACATTATTGCAGAAAATCCATTTGAAAAAATCCAGCACTCTCTTTTGATAAGAACAATTAGAATACTAGGAATAGAAGGAAACTTCCTCAACTTGGAAAAGGGCATATATGAAAAGCCCTCACCTAATATCCTAGATAATGGTGAAAGACTGAAAGCTTTCCCTCTAATATCAGGAATAAGATAAGGATGCACACTATCGCCACTGTTATTCAGCATTTACTGGAACTTCCAGCCAGAGCAATTAGGCATGATCAAGAAATAAAAAAACACTCATACTGGAAAAGAAAAAGTAAACTTTCCCTATTGGCAAATGGTATGATCCTATATACATAAAATCCTGAAAATTCCACGACAAATCTGTAGACCCAATAAATGAATTCAGCAAACTGGTGGGGTACAATATCAATATCCAAAGATCAGTAGTGTTTCTATAAACAAGCAATGAACAATTAGAAAGCGAAATCAAGAAAAAAATCCATTCAAAATATCAAAGAAAAGAATATAGTAACTAGGAATAAACCTAACCAAGGATATAAAGGACTTGTACACAGAAAATGAAAAAATATTGCCAAAATAAATTAAAGAAGACCAAAATAAATGGAGAAGTATTCTGTGTTCAGGGATTGGAAGAATAAATGTCATAAAGATATCCATACTACTTGTATTAGTCAGCCAAAGGGGTGCTGATACAAAGTACCAGAAATCTGTTGTATTTTATAAAGGGTAACTTTGGTGGCAGAAGCTTACAGTCACAAGGCCCTAGAGTCCAACTGAATGCTATTTCCTTTCCACACTCTGTTGCCATGTGCTGAAGCAAGATAGTGGGCAATGTCTGCAAGGGTTCAGCCTTCCTGCTTTCTTTTAAGGCCACGTGATCCAAGCTTCTTCTGATCTCAGCTGTAGGCTGGCATAAGGCTCTTCTCTCTCCCCAGGGCCCATTTCTTCCTGAGCTCAGCAGCTCTCTTGTCTTCAAAAGTTCAGCTGTAGACTATCAGGCTTATGTATCTTCCCGGGGCCTCTGTCGCGTCTAGTTAGCTTTCTCTATTCCTTTGTGTTATTCTGCATTGTGTCTACTTCCATGCAAAAGTCTTCTTTATCAGGCCAAGGGGCCTGAGACACAATGCTGAGTCACACTCTAATGACGTGTTTGAATCAAAGCCTTAATCTTAATATAATTTTATCAGATGTCTTAGCTGAATCTACTACAATCAAAGGGCATCACTCCAGAGAAACAAAAGTTTACAAACATAAATGATATCTCCTTTTGGAATTCATAAATAATACCAAATTTCCATACTCCACCCTCTGAATTCCAAAAAATATTTAAATATTCCAAAAAACTTTAAATTGTTAAAAATGGTAAGTACAGAATCACATCACGATCTGTTTATAGAAATACAGTTTTTCTTGGGGTAAAGTCTCATCTGGCTTTAGACCTCTGAAAATTACAAAAACAATTTATCTACTTCCAATATACAAAGGGACAGACAAAGAAAAAACATTTGCATTACTATAAGGAGAAATTGGGAGGGAAATATGAGTCACTTGTCCCCTACAGTTATATAAACCTGCAGGGCATACTTCATTAGATTGCAAAATCTGAAAGTCATTCTCAATATGATAGCTTCTTCTCCCTGGGGCCCACCCTTTCCACAGGCTTGCCCAATAAAAAGATAAATGCCTGGAAAACCAGAACTGTTTACAACCATACTATCTATTTGGAATTCACAAATAATAATTAACTACCACACTACACAAAACAATTTATAGATTCAATGTGATCCTTATACAAATTCCAATAACCTTCTTTCCAGAAATGAAATAGCCAATCATCAAATTTATATGGAAGGGTAAGAGGCCCTGACTAGGTAAAGCCATCTTGAAAAGGAAGAATGAAATTGGAGGACTCAAATTTCTTAATCTTAAAATTCATTACAAATCCACAGTAATAAATTAAGCATGATTATATCACAAGGACAGATATATATACCAATGGAATCTAACTGAGAGCTCAGAAAGCAACCTTCACATTTATAGCCAACTGATTTTTGACATAGGTGCAAAGTACACTCAATTTGGAAAGAACAATTTTTTCCAAAATGGTGCTGGGAAAACTGAATCTCCATTTGCAAATAAAAAATGAGGAACCTTACCTCACACCTTATACAAAAATCAACTCACATTTGAACAAAGACCTAAATATAAGAGCCCGACTATCAAACTCCTAGAAGAAAAAGCAAGTAAGAATCTTCAGAACCTTGTGTTAGACAATGGTTTCATAGGCTTTACACTAAAAGCACTAGCAACTAAAGAAAAAAAAATACATATATAGACTCACCAAAATTAAAATCTTTTGTGCCTCAAAGGACTTTATCCTGAAAATAAAACAACTTACATAATGGCAGAAAGTATTTAGGAACCATGTATTGGATAAAGAATTACTGTCCGGAATATATAAAGGAATCCTTCAACTTGACAAGATGATATACATTCCAATTTAAAAATGAGCAAAAAGAGTTGAATAGTGAACTCTCCAAAGAAGGTATACAAATGACTGTAAACACATGAAAAGATGCTCAACTTCATTAGCCATTAGGGAAATGTAAATCAATATCACAATGTGATACCATTTCACACCCATCATAATGGCTGGTGTTAAAAAATTGAAAATAACAAAGGTTGGGAATGATTCAGAGAAATAGTACCACTCATTCATTGCTAATGGCAATGTAAAATGATGCAGCCATTGTGGAAGACAGATTGGTGGTTCCTCAGAAAACCAAACACAGAATTATCTTATGTCCAAATAACCCCACTGTTAGCAATATACCCAAAAGAATTGAAAGTAAGAACTAGAACAGATACATGCACAACAATGTTCACATTACCATTTTCAAAATTACCAAAAGATGGAAACAACCTAAGTATCCATCAACCAATAAATGGATAAACAAATGTGGTATATGCAGGAAACATATTCAATTGGCAAATATCATTCTCTATTCAGAAACACACTTTCCTTCTCATTGTTAAAGTTCTGTAACTGATTTTAAACTTGTTGCCCAGGCTCACTTTCTTTATAATGTGCCACAGATTGCTCAATGGCACATAAAAATAAACTGAATTCAAGGTCATTCTCCTGATTCACTAGACAAGTTACATATTTTTAATGTAGATTCTTAAACCGCAACCCATTACAAATCTAAGTTTGGAACTTTTCTTTTTTCTTTTTTCTTTTATTTTATCTTGAGGTTTCATTACCAAGCACCATCATCAGGGGTTGGGGATATATTGGAATTTTGATATGACATTTAATCTATTGTTTCTAGCTTTATTCATTCTCTAATTCTCCCTTCCCCGTGTTTACTGTATGTATCTCTATTGATTGCAAATAATGTCTTTATTCAAGTTATTATAAAAAGGTAAAGAATAAAGTGCTGCAGAATTCTATTATAGAATTCTTTCAAATTAACAGCCATTGAGTATGTTGCTTAGCCAATTATGAATCTATGCATCTGTGCTGTCATTGATCCTGTATCTCTCTGTTTTGGCCACAACCTAGGTTGACTGACTGTCCTTATTTGACAAAAATTGAGAAGTTTCCTGGGACACAGAATTTTCAGTGTTAAAACTGGGACTGTTCTGGGTAAACAATAAGAATTGGTTACCCTACAAGTGTATAATGAAAGACTTTGCCACTATTGTAGGTCAATTCATAACTACAGAATTTTAATATTTCTCTGAAATTAAAGAAGTGCATTTAAAGGACAGACTGCTGTTTGTGATCCTCTTTCTTAAAATTATTTTGAGGTTAAGTACACCAAAATTCACTCTCTATTTAGATAGAGAATAATATGTAATTTCTTGCTTGTGGAACTTCCTCAAGGATACTTTGAAATTAATTGTATGTAGTGAATCTCAAAGTGAGTGATTGAAAGCAACTGTTTTAATCAACAGTTCCCTAGTTGGCACTTTGTAAAATAGTTAAAGCTCAAAGAAGTCAATGTAAGGAGTAAGGAAGGAGATAAAACTAGATCATGAATAAAAAAGAAAGATAGCTTCATTTTAAGTTTGGTTCATATGGTAATTAATCCTCATCCACCCCAAATAATTTCCATGCACATAACTGTGAAAAATTTACATAAAACACAGCTCAGGGTAATTGGGCATTTTACCTCCCTAACTGATCTAAAAACTGTATTGATTTATAACTCACTTATTCTGATGCACTCGACAATTTTAAATTAGAAAAAACCCTGCATGCAAAATCTGTACCTGATTCTCTTTCTTTATTCTGCACCTCTGCCCATACCCAAACTATTCCAAAGAACCCTAAGACCATAAGAGCGATATTAAAATAGCACAGAGCAAAGAAAAGAAGAGTATGTTACTTGAGGAAAAATTTTCTTTTTCATTCCTTAAAATTTTTCTTATAAACTTAAGTTCACCCATTTGTAGCTGCAGAGGAATCTGTAGATATTGTCTGAGTAATTATCTACAAGACATTTCTTCATTTCCATATTTCCAGTATCCTATCTTTTTCAACATCACATGGACAGCCTTAGTTCCAGTCATTCATTCTTATGTAATAGCAAGCTAACAGTAAATATATGCTTTCACATTTTGTGTTTTAAATTAAGCAAGAATGGATAAATACTTTTGCTACAATGTCTGTTAAAACTAATTTGGTAAATATTTCTTTTTCTGTGATCCTGTCTTTGCTACAAAATATAATGTTTAATACTTAAGAATATTTTTTTAAATGCACTGCACTTTCAATACAAGAGAATGGATGCATGTCAAATAGTTCTCAGAATTGTCTTCAAGGCAGCAATTTTGCTTGATTAAGAATGTAGGGTTCCTATCTTTTTATGTGAGCAAGTCTATTATGAACTATAGCTTATTTTCATTTGCTGAAAAATAGTCAAATACATATCTTAGGCTTATAGTTTTCATGAAAATCTGTGGTCTTGACCTTAAATTTAGGATGTTATTTGGTGAAAACATTACAGTTATATTTACTCTTTACTAGGAGAAGAAAAATAAATATTTTTTCCTTTTTGTCTATAAAGAATTGGGTAAAGATTACCTTCAAAGTTATTTTAAAAGTTAAACTTTGCATTCAGTGTATGCTTTACTCTATCAAGAATAATTTTTCTGTTAGTTCAAAATAATGAAAATAAACATGATAAAATACTTGTATCTAAATTCTTTTTTAGGTTTATAAGTAAATATGAAAATATATAACAAATTCTTTTGAAATGTGAAGAAATAAATCACTAATAAAATTTAAAATAGACTATATATTAAAATGAATATATTAAAGAAGAAATATAAATTGAAATACTTTCTTTTACATCTTTATCATGTTTTCCCACATAATTTTCACAAGTTTGGTCTTTGTTTTCCTCTACAATTTGAGTATTTTCTCAAGTTTGTAATTCATTTTATTGATTTAATCTTCCATATTTCCATTTCTGCTCATTCTTGTTTACAATGTAAATTTAATTACTATTACATAGTTTAATCTCATTGAACTCCATTTTCATATCACTCTGAAACTTTTTTAAAAAATTAGCCTGTATTAACCTTCTAATTCTTCAAATTTTAACCATGTCACATTTTCCATTATTCTGTTCAGAATATGAAATGGATATTTGCAGATTTCTTTCTCATTACTCAATCTCAAATAAGTGTGATGTCTCTCCAAACATGTGCATCATCTGTTAGAGCTTATATTTTAGCATTAGTCTTACTTATTACACATAGTGAAAATAACCATCCTTGTTAGTGAATATTTGGAGGTGGATGGCATAACATATCCCATTTCAATTCTAAGTAACCTCTGCTCTTCTGAGGTTTAATGTCCTATCTGCACCATATTATTCTCTAAAATTCTGGAAAAATGAATTAAATAAAATTCTAAAATTCCATTCTTCACTTCTCCAAATTATTTCCTCTCTCTGTTCATATAGGAAGTTACTAATTTACCTGGGATATTTGTCTATTTCTTATAGTGACCATCTATCTTAATTTTCCTAGAACCAAGGGTATTTCCAGAGCATGGTGCTTTCACATTTAATCTTGGAGAGTCTGTTAGAAACCTGGATGAGCCAATTATCTTAAATTAAGTACACTTCTGCAGGCAATGACCACCTACCTTCCTACTGTCAGTTCAAGGATTTCTGGAAAATGCAAGCTCAAACTGGTTATGAAAAGTTGGTGACGTAAAAATGCTATCACTCTAGATAAGTAAAAACCAGCATCTTTAATTATAAGCCTCATGCAAATCATGTTTTCTGTGAGGCAGAATACAAATATTGTATCTCTCTTCATGTTTTCTCGAGTAGTCTCTTTCATATAATAAATCCATATGCCAAATGCCAAAGCCTTGTTCATTTACTTCTTCTTTCCCTTGTATAACCTGTTGGCTTTTGAGTCAATAATGCATTCTTTCAGACATTGTCAGTTGTTTTCAAATCATAGTTTTTAGGGTATTTTACTGTTTTTAACGTTTCTCTTTATTCATTTTAGAATAAGATTGAGAGAAAATTTATTGGAAATGTCCAGTTTAATATTTATTACTAATTTTCCCCTACCTTTAATGTTATTTTAATAAAAGGCTAAGAAATGTAGCCAAATATTGAAAAGCATAAATAGAAAGTTTCTAAGATTATAGTAGAGCAAACATACTTACAACCATATTCATCAAGAAATAGGATATTGCCAACAACTCAAAAGCTTCCTGGAAAATTCCAACTATCATCCCATTTCTCCTCGCTAGAATTTACTGGTATACTGACATAAGATAATAACTTTCTTATTTTGCCTTATAGCTTTACCATCTATATATTTATTCCAAAATTAAATACTTCAGTTTTTACCAGGTTTTACACTTTAAATGAATAGAATTACACTGCAGTTATTTTTTGTGCCACCATTCTTTAACCCAATACTAGATAATTTTATAAAATTCATCCTTGCTGTTGAATGGACAATAATTTTTTTCATTTTCATTGATATATGATATGAAAAGTTCTAACATATTTAGTAATTCTACTGCACTTGATCAGGGTTGCATGTGACCATTAGTAGAAGTCCTGAATTTGATGGGGAGGACAAGAAAGCTCAGTTTTGGAAAGGCCAGCAAGAATTTCTTAGATGCTTTCCTGATTCTATCAGGGCACAGTGAAGCTCATCAGTGCCCCTTTGTGGATTTCCGTCCCTGTTTCAGTTGCGAAAGACTGATTTTGGAAAGTCCTCTCTGGAGTTTCTCTCCTCCCAGAATTTGCTTTTCAGGCAAAAACAACTTCAGACAATAAAGGAGTGTAAGTAACTATAGAAGAGGAAGTCTGGGGCAAAGGTTTTATTAGCACAAACACCAGGAGAGGGAGTTCTATCTCGTGGGAAACACAGAGAGCAACCAAATTCCATTAAACAGGGAAACTGCAAAACAACTAACAAACAAAAGCTCAGGGCAAGATAGAGTCCCCGAAACACAAAGAAAACACTGCACAGTACATTTACCTTGGGCAGACCTTCCTGATATGAGCTCAGGAAAAACTCTGTCTTATCAACAGCTGGTTACAAAACCAACAAACAGACATGTCAGGGAATACATTCCAGACTTAACATTTGGAAATATTAAAATGTACAGTTTGTAAAAATAAAATAAAATAAAAGAGTACAAGTGAAGTGATTACTCATCCAAATGGAGAGATTAAAAATCCAGAAATCACCAATGAAGATGACCAGAATGTGAACGTACTAAACAAAGTTTTTTTTAAAATTTATGTCAAAAATGTTCAAGTTGATGAATGAAAATACAGAGAAAGAACTAAAGGATATTAGGAAAACAATGAATGACAAATATGAAACCCTTTAAGAAAAAGAAATTTTAATAAAAAAACAAATATTATTACTAGAGTTGAAGACCACAACAACTGAAATGAATAATTCCCAGGAGGTTTTCAAGAGCAGATTGGAGCTGGCAGAGGAAGAATCAGTGAACTCAAACACAAGACCCATTAAATGAGTTAGACTGAGGATAAGAAAGAAAAAAACGAATTATAAATATTGAAAACAGCTTAAGAAATATCTGGGATATAATCAATCATTCCAATATATGAATTCTGGGAGTCCCTGAAAGAAAAGAAATAGAGAAATTACAGAATAAATATTGAAAGAAATAACTTAGCAAAAGACATGTTTATGCACATACAAGAAGCCCAGAGAACACCAAACAGGAAAAGCATAGGAAAAATACAGCTCATCACATATTGATTAAACTGTTGAACACAAACGACAGAGAAAGAGTTCTGAAAATGCAAGAGGAAAACAGCAAGGTATTTACAAAAGAGTCCTAATTAGACTATGTGCTGATTTCTAATCAGAAAATATGTAGGCAAGAAGGCAATGTATAGAAATATTATAGTGCTGATAGAAACAATTGTCAGCCAAATTTGTATATCCACTGAGATTCCCAGATAAACAAAAGCTGAGGAACTTCACCACTAGTCTTTCCTTACAAGCAATTCTAAAGGGATTTCTATGGATTAAAAGGAAACTACACTGGACTGGTTCATAGCAGCATAAAGAAATAAAGACCTCAGGACTACCAGGAAGATGGAGGATTAGAAAATTACAGGGTTCACTTCTTCCCCTAAAATAGTTAGAAGACAGGCAGAAACTGTCCATAACTACTGTTCTAGAACTCAGGAGATTAGGGATGGATTGGGCAACACCCAGAAGTGATAGGGGCAAGAAAGAGTCTCTGAAGTGAGGATCTCTTAGTAATTTAGGTGCTGCTGCCACATAAACCCACTCTCAGAGCACACAACTTAGCATCCTGTAGTACCTGATGGGAGACTGTGGACTAAGAGGGCAGAAGGGATTCACTTCTCCAGGAAAGTAGAGAGGGAGAGACACAGCCCAGTGCTGATCCAGCTTTGGTCCAGTGAATTTGGTCTGCTGGATAATACAGTTTCCACCCTTCCTGGCTGGGTGTGTCTTTGTAAATTTCTTCACCCAGAAACTGGCAGATAGCTAAGGATAGACTGCATTCTCAAACACCCTCCTTATAGACTAGGGGTATCTACTGCTGACATAAAGGGGAATGGAAACGTTTTTCCTCCCTGGGGAAAAGAGAAGGTGCGCTGAGAGAGGAGAGTGGCTTCAGTGGCTTCAGATCTGAAAGTTTGAATTGAGAGGCTTGACTCTGAATAGCCTCCCCAGAGGGAAATCTTTCCCAGACATTGTTTCACCACAGTCCACCCAGTCATGGTTCCAGGGAACACATTTCCCACTAGGATTTGAGCAAAGAAGTTTACGAAGATTGTCATCTACTGGCAGGCCAGGAACGTGCACTGCAGGGAAAAAAATAAAAGAACTCTTTTGGTGCCTTTACTCTACCCCTCCTCAAGGACCATAGAAACTAGTGTGTACTGCTTTAGTGGTTCCCTGTCCCTGTTTTGATCAGTTAAACAGGGAAAATTTTAAAGACATAGAATAAGTTGAACTGAGAACCAAAGAAGAGCCATTTATCAAAGCCACACAACAATGAAGCAGTAAGCAAGAAAGAGAAGCTGCTCATCAGAGTAAACTCACCATCATCATCAGTTGCTTGGTCATCAACAAAAATTTACAAGTCATACTAAGAAGCAGGAATATATGGCCCAGTCAAAGGAAGAAAAATTTCCAGATGAAACACAGGATTTGAAGCAACTAAGAAATTATGTTCAAACAAAACTCTTAAATCAATAAAAGGAGTTGAAGGAAAATATACTTAAAGATACAAGAGATATTAAACACTGGGAGAGAAAAAGAATTTTTAAAATAACATAGAGAATGAAAAACACAATGAATGAGATTAAAAACACAGTAGAGGCATAAAACAAAATAACTGAAATCACAAAGGAAAGAATCAGTGAATTAGAAGACAAAACAACTGAAATTGAATAAGGAGAAGAACATGGAGAGAACAGAATGGAAAAACATCAGCAGTGACTCAGGAATTGAATGATATATTTAAAATATTAACAGAGAAAAACTGCCAGCTAAGAATTCTTTATGTGACAAAATTGTTCTCCAATAATGTTAGTGAGTTTAAAATATTCAGAGATAAAATGATACCAAGAGAGTTCGTAACAAAAGTCCAACTTTATAAGAAATGCTAAAGGGACTTCTTCAACATGGAAGAAAAGAGAATAGAGAGGCTTGGAGGAGAGTGTAGAAATGTAGGATATCAGAAATGGAAACCAAAATGGTAAAAATACAGAGAAAAATTAGATATATATATGAAAGTCAAAGGATGAAATAGTCAAAGTAATGACTATACAGTAATAACATCAAAAGTTGATGGATTAACTTCCTTAATCAAAAGACATAGGCTGGTAGAGTGGATTTTAAAATATGAGAGAGTGGATGTGGCTCAAGTGATTGAGTGCCTGCTTCCACAAGGGAGGTCCTGGGTTCAGTCCCCAGTGCCTCCTCAAAACAAAAGCAAACAGCAATCAAATAAATGAAAAAATAAATAAACAACAACAACTCAGGGGAGCAGATATGGCTCAGTGGTTGAGTGCCAGCTTCCCACATACAAGTCCCAGGTTCAATTCCCAGCTAGAGTACCTCAGAAAAAATGAGACACTTATATGTTGTATACAAGAGACTCACCTTAGAGCCAAGGATACAAATAGACTGAAAGTGAAAGGTCAGAAAAAGCTATTTCATGGAAACTGTAACCAAAAAAAGATCAGGGTTAGCTATAATAATATCCAACAAAAGAGATTTTAAATGTAAAAGTTTATTATCAGAGATACAGAATGCCATTATAAATTAATAAAAGGGGCAATTCACCAGGGAGAAATAACAATCATAAATATATATGCACCTAACCAGGATGGCGCAAAATATGTGAGGCTAACTCTCACAAATCTGAGGGAAGAAGTAAATATCTCCACAATAAAAGTTGGGGAATTCAATACACCACTTACATCAATAGACAGAACAACTAGACAGAGGATCAACAAGGAAATGGAGAACCTGAAGAATTTGATTAAATGGCTAAATATAATAGGCATATACAGAGAAATTCACCCTATATCAGCAGAATCTACATTCTTCTCTAGTGCTCTGGGTTCTTTATCCAGGATAGACGACAGGTTGGGTCACAAAACGGGTCTCAATAAATTAAAAAATGTTGTAGTTATGCAAAGCACCTTCACTGATCATAATTGAATGAAGCTGAAAATCAATTATAGGCAAAAAAGGGGGAAATTCACAAACACATGGAGGCTAAGCAGCAGACTTAAACAATCGTGGATCAAACAAGAAATTGCAAGAGAAATTAGTAGATATCATGAGAAAAATGGAGACCTAAAAACATCTCTTCTTATAGAATCTCACTTATGGGATGCAGTAAAGGTAGTGGTGAAGGGGAAATATATAGCCAACAACACCTATTTTAAAAGGGAAGAAAGTGCTAATATCGAAGACCTAATTGAACACCTTGATAAACTAGAAAAAGAACAGCAAATTAATCCCAAAGCAAGCTGAAATAAAGAAATAATAATTAGAACTGAAATAACCATAGAGAGAATCAACAAAACCAAAAGCTTGTTCTTTGAGAAGATCTTCAAAATGGACAAACTGTTAGCTATACTAAAAAGGTGAAAGAGAGAATATGAAAATAAATAAATTTAAGCATGAAAGGAAGGCCATTACTAATGACACCACATAATTACAAAGGACCATAAGAGGATATTATGAAAAATTATATGCCAACAAATTAGACAAGCTAGATGGAACGGACAAGTTTGAAGAATTGCATGAACAACTGTCATTGATTATAGAAGAAATACATGACCTCATCAAACCAATCATAAGTAAGGAGATCGAATCAGTCATCAAAAATCTCCCAGCAAAGAAAAGTCCAGGAGCAGGTGGCTTCACAAGTGAATTCTACCATTATTATCTTGAGAATAATTAATGCCAATCCTGCTCAAACTCTTC
>JAQZBX010065883.1:0-16216 GCA_029593785.1 Cabassous unicinctus
GCCTCCATGGTTTCTGAAGATAAATCTGCACTAAGTCTCACTGAATGTCCCTTGTACATGATCGTTTGCTTCTCTCTTGTTGCTCTGAGAATTTTCTCTTTATCTTTGACATTTGACATTCTGAGTAGTATGTGTCTTGGTGTAGGTCTATTTGGATTTATTCTGATTGGGGTACGGTGTGCTTCTTGGACATGTAAGTTCATTTCTTTCGTGAGAGTTGGGAAATTTTCAGCTATTATTTCCTCAAATACTCTTTCTGCCCCTTTTCCCTTCTCTTCCCCTTCTGGAACTCCCATGACATAAATGTTGTTGCATTTTTGTGTTGTCATTCAACTCTCTGAGCCCCAGCTCAATTTTTTCTATTCTTTTCTTTCTTCAATTTTAGCTGCTCTGTCTTTGGTATCACTTATTGTTTCTTCTATCATTTCAAGTCTGCTGTTGTATGCCTCAAATGTGTTTTTGACCTCACCTATTGTGTCTTTCATTCCCATGGACTCCGTTACTTTTCTGTTCAGGATTTCAAATTCTTCTTTGCGTTTGCTCAATGTCTTCTTGATGTCATTTATCTCTTTAACTATATTGTCTTTCAACTCATTAATTTGATTTTGGAAATTTGTGTTCATCTTGCTGATTAGTTCTCTCATCTTCTGGGACTTTGATGTATTCCTTTTCTTGGGCCATGTCTTCTATTTTCTTAGCATGGCTCGTAATTTTTTGCTGGTGTTTAGGCATCTGGTTAGGATGTATTTTACTCAGATGCTCAATCTCTTTCTCTTTTATAGGGATTTAATGGCAGGAGGCTGTGAGTTACCACAGCTCTTTGATTTTTGGCTCAACCTGGATTGTTAGGATTTTCCTGCTGGTTGCTCAAAACTGGGCACTGTACCCTGTAATTGGTTGTAGAGTCGCTTCCTAGGGCTTTGGGCAGGGAGGCTATCGAGGCCAGGAAAAGCCTCTCCTGCTTATTTTTAATTTTCTTATGTGCACTTCCTTGGTCTGCCAGGAGATGGCACTCTTTGGCAGCTCTCAATTCAATGCCTGGTCAGAGTGTATTTGTTGCAACACAGACCAGATCAATGTAATAGAGTTTCCTGTCTGGTGGCTAAGAGCCTTGTAATTCAAACTTTTTGAGACAGTTCTCCAGTCTTCTCTGGCAGCCCCCTCCCTTTTCCCAGCTAGGAAATATTTCCACTCCCCTCTGAGTCCTCAACAATCAGTCCCTGTTAGTAGAGGAGGAGATTGGGAGGTTTGTATATCTTTAGCTCTTGCAGGCTCCAAGGCAAACAATGGTGCAGCCCCACCCGGCCTGGAAGGGCTCTTGGGACTCAGTAGACCAAACCTGGGAGTCAAAAGCCAAGTCAGCCTAAGTCAGCCCCAGGCTCTCTCTCCCCTCTCCTGTGGAGTCCTCAACAATTAGTCCAGGCTAGAAGAGAGGGAGATTGCGAGGGTCAGATTTCTCCAGTCCTTCACCAGCTCCCAGGGCAAACCACCATGTGGTCCCACTTGGCCTGGAAGGGTCTGTGGGGCACCACAGCCCAAATTTATGGGTCAGAACCTGAGTCAGCCTTAGGCTGTGTCCCCCTCTCTCCCCTTTCCTGGGGTGGGAGATCCCTGGAGCCCCCTTTGTCTGTGGTCGCGTGCCCAGAGGCCCGAGAATTCTAAAGAGTCTTTAGTGTGGGGGAGGGTGCCGGCAGCAGCAGCCGCTGCTGGTTCCATCTCACGGTTCTGTCATCGCGATTTCCCTCTTTTGTCCCTCTCTTCTCTGGGTGGTGTGCAGCCTTCACCTGCTGTCCTAAACCCTAGAAGATCTTTTTCTGAGCTGTTTCAGCCTATCCTCTAGCTATTTTTCTGGAGAAGAGAGTCCTGTGTCTTACTAGTCTGCCATGTTCCCGGAAGTCTAAGCAAATTATTTTAATGTTGGGTTATGGAGGCCAGGACTGCCTCAGCCAAGACCCCGGTGTTCACAAAAACCAAAGTGGGGCTGGATTGAAATTATTGTGGTTCAGTTTAGTTCACACATATTGGGTGGAAGCTGCAATTCTCCCCAGAAATTGCTGTTATGGCTGTGCCAGGCACTCCCTCCCTCAACTCCAGTGATACCCGTTATAAGGTGACCTGGGATGTGCCACAGTTGGAGATGGGCACCCCTCTTCTAAGAGGGCCAAAATTCTTATTTTGTGGGCGAGGCAGGGTAGTAGCTCACTGTAAGGTGATCATTTGGACTTGCTCGGTTCAGTGTAAGGTCAGTTGGGTGCAAGATAAGCTTCTCCATCTTTTGTACTTTTTGTGAAAGCCCAGAGAGTCTGAAAAATATTATTCTTAATTAACTTCACCATAGCAGGGTCTGCATTTTAATATTGTACCCCACTTATCACATGTTATGGGGTTTTACTGTACTTTCCTACTGATTAAGTCTCTGTGCCCTGAGGGTCCCCCTACCCTGTGCCCCTCCAAGCCCCTCCCCTGGAATGCCTCCCCCCATGTCCTGTGGCCTGGCCCAGCAGAAGGGCCCAGCAGAAGGGCCCTAGGACCCTGCACCTCCTTGTTAAATATTTCAGGTCACACCTTGGTTCTATCCAATGTGTCCCCCTGACCCAAATAACCAGTTGGTGCTGTCTTTGCACCCTGGAAGGTGCTCTCTTCCCTCAGAGCTCCAGCTCTAGAATTCTGCATTCCTACATCACTTAAGTCCCATGACCCCACCTGCTGCTTAAGTGTTATAATGTTATATTTGTGAGATTGTTTGCTTCCTTCTTTAGTTCATGCTCTGGACTCCTGTTTTTGACTTCTCATGTTCTGCTGCTATCTCATGTTCTTTCCTTATCTCAAGCTCTGCATTCCAACATTTCTCCTTTCTGGAAGACTTGAGATTCCTACAAGGAACCTTTTATTCTTATCCTACCTCACCTTTCCGTTATTTATTCCTCCATCAATTAAGTCCAATTTACCTTTTTCATATGTATATTGAAGATAAGTTCATATGGGTTCTCTCCTCCCTGCTTTCCCTCCTCTACAGGCTGGAGACAAAATTGAGTCATGGTCCTTTTGTTTCCTCTCCAAGAGCTATCTTCTCTCTACTTACTGTTTTTTGCTGCATCTCTGGTACATTGCTTAATATTATAAAGGTCATTTGTCCCATTCTCCAACTACCCCACTACAAGGTGAAATCTATCCTCTTTATTTTCACACTGAAGTTCTTTCTCAAAGCCTTCCCATTCTCTAATTATATACATGCACACACATATTAAAAAAAAAAAAATTTTTTTTTAAACTCACCACAACCTTCCCTGCAGTCATTTGGGTAGATGAAAATAACTTAAGTTGTTCCTCTTTCCCTTTCTTTTTTATGCCGTTAAAACAAGCCCAACTCTGTCCTCCCCCCTTTTATTATATCATGCTTTGGGGCAATTTGCCTAGCTGTATGTTCACTATAAACTTCAGACATCATTCACTTTTCTCATTTACACCTGGACCAGTGTTTCCAACTTCACATTGCACTCAGAGTTTTGAATCATACTTGTACCTTCCACTGTCTCTAATTACCTGGCACGTGGTTAACCCAAGTTTCCCTCTGACATAATTTGATTCCACACTAATTGACTCCAGTCCAAACTCCAAACTACTCAGCATCTTTTACTAGGGCTATTTAATACCTCATGAAGTCTTTTAAAGTAAATAACAAAGTCTGCTATAGCCACGATTACAATGCAGAAACAGTATCCAAAATAAGATTATGATACTACTATTTAAAGTTTAGCATCTGAATGTTCCCTCTAATTGTCATGAAATATCTGGATGTTTCTAAACATTAAGACATTTCAGATTATCTGCATGCTTAGAATTAAGTAGGAAATACAGTAAAATATTTAACTTATTTGTTAATCTTCATTCAAATGTCTGGGTATCTGTACAGACAAAGTGTAAAAGAAAACCACAAAGAATATTTGGAAAGTATAAAGTATAAAAAGAAGATAATAAAAGAAAAATAAAATAAGCTTGAATAGAAGCTTTTTATTTTTCAGCTTTAAGTGCATATATTGCCAGTATTTTTCCTAAAGTGTGTGACATATCTATGTTGAAATGTGACATATCTACTTTGTGATCCCATGTCCACCTTCATTTCCTGCTGGGCTTACTGAAAGATTTGTTCATGTAATTAACATTCTTAGCAGAGCAAGCTGTGATATATCACAGGGTAAACTGCATGTGCTTTTACCCTATTTTTTTCAAACATTCATATGTTTGGACTGTAAGAGAAAGCTGGAGAATTATGATATATATACTTCTTAATAGTTGACAAGTCTAATAATAATATTCCTTTTGTATTGGTATTTCTGTTCTAAACATGATCCAAAGATAAATGAGATTACATTACATATTTCTATGTAATGATTCCATTCCATTTACATGATATTCTGGAAAAAGCAAAACTATAAAGACATTAAACATGTCATTGATTGCCAGAGGTTCCTGGCAGGGGGCAGGGGAGGGGTGGGTGGGAAGAGAGTGGTTTGAGTAGGTAAGCACAGGGGAATTTTTTTTTAAGGATAGTAAAACTATTCTATATGATACTGCAATGGTGGGTACACGCTACTACACATTTGCAAAAACCCATAGAAATTTTCAAGACAAAGAATGAACTTTAATGTATGTAATTAAAAAAATAACAATTTAGGAGATTGGGAGATCCTAGGATGGAATGCAGAATGTAACAAAAGAATATGACTGCATTACAAATGTGTGAAACAACCTCACTGTAGGGGGTAGGAAAAAAGATGCTAATCTAAGTAACTTTGGAAATGAGTGAAGTCTATAAAACTAAAAGAAAAATAACTTTCCATAAGCATTGTACTATAGTTGATAAAGTTGTTTCCCATGAGGGTATAAGTTAACAATTTTGCAACCACTATACATATATACTGGAATTGAACAATGGAAAATGGATGGTGGTAGCCAGATTTTTCACAGTTGGAGTGTAAGTTTACATAAGCAAGGAAAGAGGGCAAAAATATCCATGCAGTAATGGATTAGAGGGGAAGACAGTAGTACAAGCTCATGTTTAGCTTAATCTAAATACAGATAATTACCTATAGAAATATTTATAGATATGTGTATATATACAAGTTAATACAAACATATATTTCTTCGCTCTGTCAGCTAAGATGGCCAAAAAGAAACAACACCTCAATAGCAATGAACACATTTCTAATATCATTATCTGATAAGAGGAACCAGGACTCCTTGGGGAAATACTGATTCTAGGCCTGGGGTAGGAATTACACAAGATAAGCCTGGAGCATCTTGTAGTACCAAAAAATGAGGAAGTGCTTAAAAAAAACCTAAACACATTGTTGGGGGGGTATATCAAAGGGGCCCAGGAGCCAACTGAAAGAGCACTCAATGGCCAAAGCCAGAACAATTTGAGCAAAATAACAAGTACTACTGGATTATAACTATAAAATAAATATCTATGAGTTCATGCTGTTATAAATAAATGAATAAACAAATAAATAAATAATAGACAAATTTTCCCATGCAGAAGAATCCCAAATAACTTATGTAGATGCTTCACACTCAAGGAGGTGGAGCATAAGTCCCCACTACTTACAAGTGGGCTGCACACAATGACTTCCTTCCAAAGAGTAAATTACAAAAAGGGGGTAAAAAAGAGTAACTTTACAGTGGAGAAACCTGACAAACACTACATCAGCCAGGTGACCAACATTAACACTAAGAATGTTAAGCCATGTTGATTCTCAAAACCATGAAGGTCATCAAAAACAAGGAAAGTCTGATAAACTGTCTACAGCTATGAGGAGACATAACACCTAAATGTAATGTGGGATCCTGGATGGGATCCTAGAACAGAAAAAGCCACTGAGTAAGAACTAAGGAAATCTGAAAAAAATGCAAATTTCAGTTAATAAAGTAATAATGTAAAAAAACCCACTTTTTAAAAAGAGGATTTTCTATCCTCCCTGTGGCAGTTTGAGATTATTTTATGAATCCCAAAAAGAGAAGGATTATGTTTGTAAACTAACCTATTCCTCTTGGTGTGGCACCCTTTGATTGCATTAAATTTGGTTGAGGGGCCTTTGATTAGATTACTTGATAAGATCACTTTTGGGCTTTTGATTGGACTATGTTAGTGAGGCGTGAGTCAGGTTGAGTCTCAGCCCCCTTACTGGGTCTGATATATATGGATCCACAGACAGACAGACACAGAGGAAAAAGGGAGCTGCCATGTTTGATTCTACCATGTAAAAGAGAGGACTGCAGGAAAACAGAAGCCCCCAAGAGGCTTGAAGACCTGAGGCCCAGAAGGAATCAAGCCCTATGCCTGATTGCTCATAGCTGAACTCCAAGAGATGGTAGATTCTAGAGGGGAAGGCAGAGACCGCCACAGAGATGAAGAGGTCCTTCACTCAACAAATATTTCTTGAGAACTTACTATATGCTATGCACTGTGCTAAGTTCTGGGAATAAAAGCTGTGCAAAGAGGACTATGTCCACCACAGAGCTTAAAGACTATACAGGAAGACTAATATAAATCAAATTGTCTCAAAAACAAAAAATAAAATAATCACAAAGGAGGGATATGTGCTGTCATGAGGTCTGGGAAGACTTTCCAGAGAGAAGTGATGCTTGGGCAAGATCCAGAGGATGCGTGGCGAAGGAAGAGCATGGCCAGCAGAGGGAATGGCGTAAGCAAGGGCTGTGCCTGGAGGGAGCATGGAGAGTAAGATGGTCCCAGAGCAGTGGCCATCTAGCTAGACCCTCTGATGTGCTGAGTCTGGGAAGGACAGGAAAAGGGACAAGTGTCTCAAATGTTATCAGCCACACTTACAGTCCTCTCCCTTTCATTCCTGGGGAAAAATGAAGACCCCACACAGGCCTATCAGCTGCAGAGCCACATCTAATGGGAAATGGTCCCAACAGGAACCCTCAACAGCTCTCTCAACTCCAGCAGCCCCACAATGCCTGTGGCTCCAGTACAACCTCTGATTCTCTCCATGGGCTCTTTCTGCCCATGCTCACTGCTTATTCTTACCTCTTCTGTGCCTCAGTTTTGGTTTATGACTGGACTCTGTAGCCTCATGGCTGCTGCTCTCTGCCTTCTTTCAGAGGCTATCATCTTCTTCCTCACTTCTCGCTCCAGCTGCAAAGGTAGGAGATATGATTGACTTGGTTGGTCACCCTCCACAAGGTCATCTCCAAGGCATGCACATGAGACTGGCTGCCAGGCCAATGGCCAGGCTGCAGCTGCCTGTCTTTGGCTCAGGTGTTAACTCAGGCATGAAGCAGGATGGTGTGATACAAAGCAAGATGACCGGGCCTACGGACCTGCCTCTTCACACCCTTAAAAGGACAGGCACCTTTCATGACCTTTACAGTCCAGAATAATTCTCCCCTGGGAAATTTCCCTTACACTCACTGTTAGAGATTGAATTTTGTCCCCCACAAAGACATGCTAAAGTCTTGCGCCCCGGTCCTGTGGATGTGAACCCATTTGTAAGGAGGATTCTTGAAGATGTTATTGGTTAAGGTGTGGACAAACTGAATCAGGGTGGGCTTTAATCCAGAATGACTGGAGTCCTTATAAGCAGGGGAAATTTGGACACAGCTGGAGGAGAAAGACAGCCATCTGACAGAGGCAGAGGCTGTGTTACGGATTGCAGGCAAGCCTCTGCTAGATTGCTGCAGACCAGAGAAAGCATGGCCCTGCTGACACCTTGATTTTGGCCTTCAAGCTTCCAAAACTGCAAGACAATAAATTCCTGTTGTTTAAGCCAACTAGTCTGTGGCACTTTGTTCCAGCAGCCCTGACAAACTAAGATACTCCCCCTCATCTTCCACAATGGCTTAGGTGCTCCTTGGCCCTGCATCATGCCCAGTTGAAGGAAATAAAGAAATTGGCACAGACAGGCAGCATGGTCGTTTTTGAGAGCTGCGGGAAATGAAGCTGATGGCTAAGGTCAGGTCCTATTCTTGAAGCCGTGAGGATCCATCTGAGGAGTTTGGAATTTACCCTGCTGCCCTGCGAGGTCACAAGCGAGGCGGAACTTGAGGAAAACTGCACATTAGAATGTTAGTGAAAAACTCAGCATTTGAGAGCCTCTACCTAGAGATGCACAGTTTTTATTAAAAATTCCATAAAGTTGTGAGTTGTGTGGAAAAACTTCCTCTTTTTGGTCAGAGATTGATGTTTCTAATGATGTAACTTAAGGTAAGAAGACTATTGAGATCTACTTTAAAAATCTACCCCTTTTATGAATAATCAGGTTAGTTTCTAGGAGGCGTGAGCCAGTAACCTTGTTTAGAGCTTTTAAAGAGCTGGGGTTTTACCACAGACCCTCCAGGGGACCCCCAGCAAATGGCCCTCCCCTTTTTTATTGTTTTGATTTTGTGTGGTGGTTTTGCCTTCCTCACACTGTCATTGATTTGTGCTTGTCAAAGATTCTCTAATGGTAATTGACAAAATTAACTGGCTTACTAGACATAGTTAAGCAAAAAGAGATTTCTAAGCTCATAAAACTGGAGAAAGGAGGGTGGAGCTTCATTTGCGGTGTTGGCTTCATTCTCTCAGATTGGCAGGCTGTACAAGATTCACACCTTTAATGGCTATATCCATAATTTCTTCCAAAGAGGAAAGCAGATCCTATCGCAATAGAACCAACTAGAAAATTCTAGGAAAACTCTGCTTGTGTCATTTATCTACCCCTGCATCCATTGCTGTGTGTCCAGGTAGAATAGGGTAATGACCCTAAAAGATGCTTATAGCTGAATAGAAAATTCCTCCTTAAAAAAAGAGGATGCCAATCTAGGCTGACAAAATAATAAATATCCATTTGGGGGCATTGAAGAAGTTATTTTAATTTCAAAGCATTTTGAGGCTGTGTGTTTGGCCCTGGCGACCTGATAGCCTGCATTTTCCAAGACAACTGCAATTTCACTTAATGTGATTTTTTCTCAATAAAGATGATTTTCCTCCCCGATATGGCTCCCTCGTCTGTTTGCTCATTGTTGTTGTTGTTGTTTTTACTCGTGTTTGCTCATTGTTTGTGCTCATTGCTCGTTTGCTTGTTGTTGGTTTTTTTGCTCATTGTCTGTGCATTGTCTGTTGTTTTTTTCTTTAGGAGGCACCAGGAATTGAACGAAGGAACTCCTCTGTAGGAGATGGGCACTCAACTGCTTGAGCCACATCCACTCCCTACCCATTTGTTTTTGCTTATTGTCTGCTTGTTGTTTATTTGTTTCTCCCCCTCTTGTTGTTTTGCGCTAACTGTCTGCTTTCTGTGTGTTCTTCTGTGTCTGCTTGTCTTTTCTTTAGGTGGCACCGGGAACCAATACTGGGACCTCAATCTCAGGTGTGGGAGAGAGGAGCTCAATCTCTTGCGCCACCTCAGCTCCCTGGTCTGCTGTATCTCTTATTGTCTCTCCTCTGTGTCTCTTTTTGTTGTGTCATCCTGCTGCGCCAGCTCTCCGCTCGGGCCAGCACTACATGCGGGCCAGCACTCCTGCATGGGATAGCACTCCACGTGGGCCAGCTCTCCGCTCAGGCCAGCTCGCCGCATAGGCCAGCTTGCCTTTCACTAGGAGGCCCTGGGAATCCAACCCCGAACTTCCTATATGGTAGATGGGAGCCCAATCACTTGAGCCACATCCATTTCCCTGCTCACTGTTTTTGCTCATTGTCTGCTGGGTTTTTTTGTGTGTGTGGTTTTTTTTTGCTCACTGTCTGCTTGTTGTTTTTTTGCTTGTTGCCTGCTCTTTTTGCATGATGTCTGCTCGTTGTCTGCTCCTTGTTTGTTTGTCTTCTTTAGGGGGCACCAGGAACCAAACCTGGAACCTCCCTTGTGGGAGGTGGGCGCTCAAGTGTTTGAGCCACATCTGCTCTCCCAATAAAGATGATTTTTTAAATGTGTAACTAATATTATTTATTTTTGTATACCTTTGTAGAGTTTCATATGAATGAATGAATTCATGAATCTGAAAGTCACTTGTCAAATCTTGTATCCTTACTTTAGATAACATGGTGTATTCCTCTACTCTAGACCATACTAGATAAATTAGAGGAATTTCTGGATCTTTCTTCTTTACTCTTATCATTTCAGCTCTTACATTTTTCTGTTGATCCACTTGAATGGGATCCTTTGTGACCTTGGATACTGTTTGTTGACTGTGTAGGCCTAGGTTGGTGTTGTTGACCTACCAACAATCAGTGAATGATATGTTTGCTTACCAATTGAGAAACAGTATTTTCCAGGTTATACTCCAGTGGAGGTATGTGGCCCTTTTTGATGACTGCCTGAAAAAAACTAGAGGACAGGCAGAAACAGCCTGGAAAAACATGTTCTAGGGTTTAGGACAACAGGGGAAGGCTGGACACCACCCAGAAAAGAGAGGGGTACAGGAAAAGAATCTTGATGGGAAGACTCCTCCCTCCCCAAGGCCCTTGAAAGCAGGTCTGCAACTCATTACTGGGTCCATGACTTGGATATGAGCAACAAGCAGATACTAACTTAAAGACCTGGAACAGGTTGAGCCAAGAATCAAAGAACAGTAGTAGTGCAAATCCTCCTGCTACTAAATCCCTATGCAAGAGAGAGAAATTGAGCATCAGAGTAAACTCACCATCATAATCAGATGCCTAGACATGAGCAAAAAATTACAAACCATACTAAGAAAATGGAAGAAACGGCCCAAGCAAAGGAATATATCAAAGCCCCAGATGAGACACAGGATTTGAGACAACTAATCAACAAGGTTCATACAATCACCTAAATCAAAGAGTTGAAATACAATATGGCTAAAGAGGTAAAGGCATCAATAAGACACTGGGGAAGCACAAAGAAGAATTTGAAACCCTGAATAGAAAAATAACAGCACTTATGGGAATGAACAATACAATAGTTGAGATTAAAAAAACACTTTAGAGATGTACAAAAGCAGACTCAAAATGATAGAAGAAAGAATAAGTGATGCAGAAGACAAAGAGTTGAAATTTAAGAGAGAGAAAATGAAAAAAAATAAGCAAGAGTTTAGGGAGTTGAATGAAAACACAAAGCCCAACAACATACATGTCATGGGAGTTCCAGAAGGAAAAGAGAAGGGAAAAGGGGCAGAAAGAGTATTTGAGGAAATAATGGCTGAAAATTTCCCAATTCTCATGAAAGAAGTGAATGTACATGTCCAAGAAGTGCAATGTATCACAATCAGAATAAATCTGAATAGACCTACTGCAAGATACATACTACTCAGAAGTCAAACGCCAAGGATAAAAACTTCTGAGAGCAGCAAAGGAGAAGTAAATCATCACAAGGGATGCCCAGGAAGACTTAAGGTGGATGTCTCATCAGAAACTATGAAGGTGAGAAGACAGTGGTATGATATAATTAAGAATATTGAAAGAGAAAAATTGCCAGCTGAGAATTCTTTATCAGGAAAATTGTCCTTCAAATATGAAGGTGAGTTTAAAATCTTCACAAGTAAACAGAAACTAAGAGTTTGTGAAAAAGAATCCACGGGAAGCATTAAAGGAAGCCTTATAGCCTGAAAGAAAAAGACAGGAGAGGCTTGGAGGAGAGTGTAGAAGGCAACAATAGCAGAAAGGATAACCAAAAGAATAAAAAGACAGACAAAAATAAGATATGACACATGAAAGCCAAAGAATAAAATGGGGGAAGTAAATAATGCATTTACAGTAATGGACTAAACACTCCAATCAAAAGATATAGGCTGACAGAATGGATTTTTCAAAAATGAGCCATCCATATGGTGCCTACAAGAGACTCACCTTAAATCCAGGAATACAAACCGGCTGAAAGAGAAAAGTTGGAAAAAGATACTCCACACAAATAGTAACCAAAAAAAAGAGCAGGGGTAGCTATACTAATATGGACAGACAATTTTAAATGCAAAAAGTTATAAAAGATACAGAAGGTCATTATATATTAATAAAAGGGACAATCCACCAGGAAGAACTAACAGTCATAAATATCTATGCATCTAACAAGGGTGCCCCAAGGTACATGAGGCAAACTCTGGCAAGACTGAAGGGAGAAACAGACATCTCTACAATTATAGTTGGAGAATTCAACACATCACTCACATCATTAGATACAATAACTAGACAGAGGATCAACAAGGAAACAGAGAACTTGAACAGTATGATAAATGAGTTAGACTTAACAAACTTATGCAGAATGTTGCATTCCAAATCAGCAGGTTATACATTCCTCTCAAGTGCTCATGGATCTTTCTCCAGGATAGACTATGTTGGGTCACAAAGCAGGTCTCAATAAATATAAAAAGACTGAAATTATACAAAGCACCTCTTAGATCATAATGGAATGAAACCGGAAATCAAAATAGATGGAAAAGGGAAAAATTCACAAATGTGTGGGGGCCAAACAGCACACTCCTAAAAAATCAGTGGGCCAAACCAGAAATTGTAAGAGAAAACAGTAAATATATTAAGACAAATGAAAAAGAGAACACAGCTTATCAAAACATATGGGATACAGCAAAGGCAGTGCTAAGAAGGAAATTTATAGCCCTCAATGCCTATATTTAAAAGAAGAAAGAGCTAAAACTCAGAGACCTAACTGAACACCTGGGGAAACTAGAAAAAGAACAGCAAACCAACCCCAAAGCAAGCAGCAGGAAAGAAATAATAAAGATTAGAGCAGAAATCAATGCAATTGAGAACAACAACAACAACAAAATAGAGGAAATCAACAAAACCAAAAGCTGGTTCTTTGAGAAGATCAGTAAAATTGACAAATCCTTAGCTAGACTAACAAAGAAGAAAAGAGAAATAAAAAGGATCACAAGAGGATATTATGAGAAACTGTATGCCAACAAACTAGGCAAACTAGATGAAATGGGCAAATTCCTAGAAACATACAAACAACCTACACTGACTCTACAAAAAATACAAGAACTCAACCAACCGATCACATTTAAAGAGATTGAAACAGTCATCATCAAAAATCTCCCAACAAAGAAAAGTCCAGGACCAGATGGCTTCACAGATTAATTCTACCAAGCATTTTAAGAAGAATTAACATCAATCCTGTTTAAACTCTCCCAAAAAATTGAAGAAGAGGGAAAATTATCCAACACATTTTATAAAGCCAACATCACCTTAATACCAAAGCCAGATAAAGATACTACAAGAAAAGGAAATTACAGACCAATCTCTCTAATGAACATAGATGCAAAGATTCTCAACAAAATACTTGCAGATAGAATCCAACAGCACAGCAAAAGAATTATACACTGTGACCAAGTGGGATTTATTCCTGGTATGCAAGGCTGGTTCAACATAAGAAAATCAATTAACTTAATATATCACATTAACAAATTGAAGGAAAAGAAAACATATGACCATCTCGATCAGTGCAGAAAAGGCATTCGACAAAATCCAGCATCCTTTCTTGAAGGAAAAAAAAACACTTCAAAAGATAGGAATAGAAAAATTCCTCAATATGATAAAGAGCATATATGAAAAATCCACAGCCAATATCATAGTCAATGGGGAAAGTTTGAAACCTTTCCCTCTAAGGTCAGGAACAAGACAAGGATGCCCACTTGTCACCACTGTTATTCAACATTGTGCTAGAAGTTTTAGCTGGAACAAGTAGACAAGAAAAATAAATAAAAGGCATCTCAATATGAAAAGAGGAAGTAAAACTCTTGCTATTCACAGGATACTTGATCCTATATTTAGAAAATTCTGAAATGTCTATAACAAAGCTATTTGAGCTAATAAACACTTTCAGCAAAGAGGCAGGACACAAGATCAACATGCAAAAATCAGTAATGTTTCTGTATACTAGTATTGAATAATCTGAGGAGGAAATCAGGAAAAAAATTCCATTTACATTAGCAACAAAAAAACTCAAATACCTAGAAATCAATTTAATCAAAGATGTACAGGACCTATATTCAGAAAACTACAAAACACTGCTAAAAGAAATCAAAGAAGAT
Organism: Cabassous unicinctus; assembly: GCA_029593785.1. Taxonomy (NCBI): domain Eukaryota; kingdom Metazoa; phylum Chordata; class Mammalia; order Cingulata; family Chlamyphoridae; genus Cabassous; species Cabassous unicinctus. The sequence goes on from JAQZBX010065883.1 coordinate 13,996, forward strand.
GTAAACAAATGGAAAGACATTCCGTGTTCATGGATTGGAAGACTAAATATCATGAGGATGTCAATCCTACCCAAACTGATTTATAGATTCAATGTAATACCAATCCAAATTCCAACAGCCTACTTTACAGAAATAGAAAAAGCAATTACCAAATTTATTTGGAAGGGAAAGGGCACCTGAATAGCCAAAAGCATTGTATTAGTTAGCCAAAGGGGTGCTAATGTGAAATACCAAAAATGGGTTGGTCTTTATAAAGGGTATTTATTTGGGGTAGAAGTCCACAGTTACCAGGCCATAAAGTGTTAAGTTTCTTCTCTTACCACAGTCCATTGCCACGTGTTAGAGCAAGACAGCTGCCAGAGTTTGCTAGGGTTCAGGCTTCTGGGGTTCCTCTCTTCCCGGGGCTGCGTTTCTCTCCGGGCTTAGCTCCTGTTTCCTCCACAAGGTCAGCTGTAGACGATCAGGCGAACGGCTTGCTTCTCTTCTCCTGGGACCTTCTTTCCAACATCAAAACTGCTTCTCAAAAGACTGCTTCTACTCTGTTCTTTGCCTTGCCTTTTATATTCGATTCCCCACCCACCAAGGGCTGGGGCTCAATGTCCTACTGACGTGGCCCAGTTAACGCCCTAATCATAACTTAATCATTCCCAGATTAACAGATCAGTTTACAAGCATGACCCAATTATATTTTTGGAATTCATAATTACATCAAACTGCCTAACGGCCACAAACATCCTTAAAAAAAAACGATGTGGGAAGAATTTCACTTTCTGACCTTGAAACATATTACAAAGCTATAGTGGTCAAAACAGCATGGTATTGGAATAAAGATAGACAGATTGATGAGTGGAATAGAATTATAGTCCAGAAATAGACCCTCACCTCTATGGCCAACTGGTTTTTGACAAACGTACCTAGTCTACGTTACTGGGACAAATCAGCCTCTTCAACAAATGGTGGTAGGAGAACTGGGTATCAATAACCAAAAGAATGAAAGGGGACCCATATCTCACTCCCTATGCAAGAATCAACTCAAAATGGATCAAAGACCTAAATAGAAAAGCCAGAATCATAAAACTACTAGAAGAAATGTAGGGAAACATTTTTGAGACCTTGTGGCAGGTGGTAGTTTCTTGGATCATACACCCAAAACACGAGCAACAAAAGAAAAAAATTAAACACTTTTGCACCTCACAGGACTTTGTCAAAAGGGTGAAAAGGCAGTTGACTCAATGGGAGAAAACAATTTGGCAATCACATATCCAATAAAGGTTTAATATCCATGATATATAAAGAGATAGTACAACTCAACAATAAAAAGACAAATGACTTCGTTGAAAAATGGGCAAGAATAGTGGGAAGATGGCATTGGAGTAGGTGGCAGGGCTCAACTTTCTCTCACAAAATCAATGGAGAAAGAGCCAAAAGCTGTCCGAGGGACCTGCTTTGTGGGTCAGCAGACCAGGACAGTGCTACACAACTCCCAGGTGGTGAGGGACAGTGAGAGGAGGAACCCAAAACAACAAACATGAGTTACCAAACCCCTCTGGCAGCCAGGAAGGGTTCCACTCCCCCTCTCCTAAGATGTTAAGCTGGGGTAAAACCCCTGGCTCACTGAAGCCAACTGAAAGCCAGCTGTTACAAGGAAAAGGGTAGGAGAGTAGGGGGGGCTTTTCTTCAGTGAATGTTCTGGCCAGACCAAAACACAGGAAAGCAGAGATTGAAACATTTGCATGGAAAGGTGTGTCGACGAGCACCATCTGCTGGCTGGTCTGGAAATTGCATGGACAAAAACTGCTTTTGGTTCGCTCTGTACTCTAACTCCTGGGAGAAAATCTGTGCCCTGTTAGTGAGTTCCTAGCTTGATTTTGATAACTTAAGCTGTGCCATTTTTTTTTTGTAAGACTTTTTTTTTTTTTTAATACCCCCCTTGCTGCTTCTGTTCACTGTGTCCATCTGCTGTGTGCCTTTCTGTGTCTGCCTATCTCCCTCTGTTGCATAGTCTTGCTGCACCAACTCACCACACTGCATGGGCCCTGAGCTCACCACACCACGTGGTAGCTCATTCACCAGGAGGCCCCGGGAATCAAACTTGGGGCCTCCCATATGGTAAACGGGAGCCCAACCAATTGAGCCAGAGCTGCTTCCCTGGGCAATTTTAAAGACTGAGAATAAGTTGAACCAAATATCAAAGAAGAGCTTTGAAAAAAAAAAAAAAAAA
>JAQZBX010065884.1:0-16215 GCA_029593785.1 Cabassous unicinctus
TTCAGAGAGCTTTCTTCTGGCCCCTCTAGCCTTACCAGCAATCTAAGACCATGTGCTATCTCAGTATGAGAAACTTAACTCCTGGGCCTATTAATAAACAAGTCCAGGCTTAAGCCCATCATAAATCCAGTCTGGGTTACTTGTGAGCCTGGACAAACAGGGCAATGTGCACCTTTCTGTGCCTTAGAACTTTAGCTTAGATTCAGTGATGTTGAAGGATAATCAGTTGCATAAGTTACTTTTAAGGATCCTGCAGAAAGAAAATAGAAAATACTGTTGAAAGCAAACAATTTTGTCCAGAATATATGCAAGCAAAATAAAATGATTAATTGAAGCCATTCTCTCAAATAATTTACATATATCAAAGTATTTGTGGATAGGACTTTTCTGAAATTGTTTCCATAGTTCCATTTCACTTGTGAGGTGGACCTGGCCTAGTATCTCACAGGGCTTCAAGCTCTCATATTAAGAACATAGTAGAATTTCTGGAGAAACATTGTCTGCCCTGCTTTATATTTACCTTTTGTGAGAAAGATGTAGTCAAACTGATTATCTGAGGTTTCTTTAATGACCAGAGACAAATCTTTAAATTTAAATCCTAGATCAATTAAATATGAAAATAAATTGAAGTTTCAGTACTCCATAGAAGTGAAATATTGGCTTCATTTCATCTGAAATATGAAAGCCAGACTCCAGATTTAGAACATGGGTTGAGAACATTGAAAGGCTATGGGGAGGCGGTGGATTAAGCTCAAATGTTTGAGAGTCCATTTCCCATATGGAGGGACCTCGGTTGGACCCCGGGACCTCCTGGTAATATAAAGATAAATATAAAAGTGATGTGGGCTGCCAGGCCCCACAAGGGGGCACCCCATCAGGCCCCACAAGCAGGCAAGCTCCCAGGCACCAAACTAAAGTGTGCCACCAGTCCCCACATGCGGGTGTGCCATGTCCCACCAAGCCATGCAGTAAGATAATGATGTAACAGGAGAGGGACACAAGGGAGAGCCAAATGGGAAGCACCAAAAAACCAGGAACTAAGGTGGTGCAGGTGGAAGAATGCCTCTCTCCCACAGTGTAGGTTCCTAGGATCGAATCCTGGTAAAGACAGGAGGAGAAGAATGAGAAGGGAGGGCAGGAAACACACAGAGAATTGCCCAGCGGATGGACACAAAAACAGTAAAAACTTTGGAAAGGGGAGGTGGGGGAGGTTAAAAATGGGTAAGGAAGTAAGTAAGTGAGTAAATAAATAAATAAATCTTTAAAGAAAAGGGAGGCTATAGGGAGCAACAGGGAAGTTCATCATGGAGAGGGGTAGAACATGCAAAAGAAGGTTTCAGAAGGATTTTAGACAAGCATCTAACCATTTTTCAAGCACAGACATTTCATATCCATTGTTAACCTAGTGATGAGATGAATTTCTTCTGAAAAGTGATAAAGAATGAAATTGAGTATAGTTATTTTATAGCATGCAAGAATTTTCAGTGAAATAAGCATATTCCCATTCAGAATTTAATACAGAAATTTACATATTCATCTCATTGACTTAAGGATCAATCCAAAGTTAAGAACCAAAAACTGTGACCTAAATAGTACTTAGTTACCTGATCTTGCCCAAAGAATCCACGACTTGAAAGTAGTTTGATATCAAATGAGGTATCATTTCGGTGCCTAGTGAAGTGCCTTCCCCATATTGGTTGTTTTAATTAATTTCTGGCATGAAGAAATGAGTGAATGCAAACAGAGGACTTCACATTTTGGAGAGGATGTTGAAGAATGGGAACCCTCATCCACTGCTGGTGGGAATGTAGAATGGCCCAGCCACTGTGGAGGACAGTTTGGTGGTTCCTCAAAAAATTAACTGTAAATCTGTCATATGATCCAGCAATTCCACTGCTGGGTATATATCCAGAAGAATTGAAAGCAACGACATAAATAGATATATGTACACCAATGTTCATAGTGGCATTATTCACTATTGCCAAAAGTTGAAATTAACCCAAATGCCCAAAAACAGATGAATAGATAAGCAAAATATGGTACAAAATTGAGCCATGGACTTTAATAGCACAATTATAAAAATGTATTAACATCAATTGTAACAAATATTCCACACCACTGAAGAGTGTTGTTGGTGGGGTGGTATATGGGAATACTGTAAACCCACAACTTCTCTACGAAAAAAAATTTTGAAAAAAGAAAGAAATGCAGGAAGAGTGTGTGAAAGGTGAGCTTGGACAAAGTGACATGAGGGAGTCTGGGGGCGGAGGGCCCACATACAGATGTTCTGTTCTTGGTGGAGAATCTAACCTGGGGAGAAGGATACCAAGGCTGGAGCAGGAGGTGAGCAAAGGTAAGCTCATCCCTTAAAGTTATTCTCAGAGCCCTCTGCTCCTGTACTCTCTCTCATGATTCACATTGTCTTAGTCTTGACTAGATCTGAGGTGGTTTAATAACAGAAAACATTTACTGTAGTTTTCCTAACTGGAGCTCTGGGCAGGCAGGGAAATAAGTGACTCCAAAACTCCAATATCTATCTCTGCCATCCTCCTTTCATTTCTGGCCTCACTTTCTGTAATATTTTGGGATTCTGAAGCAGGAACGGACTTATGCCCAGGCTGTAAGACATCTATGAACCCAATGTTATACAGGGAGGGAAGTGAGACCTTTGAGATGTTTCCAAGGCATCTGGGAGAAATGCACCATTTGAGGGAACAAAAATAGTAGGGCTCTGTATTAGTCAGCCAAAGGGGTGCTAATGTGAAATACCAAAAATGGGTTGGTCTTTACAAAGTGTATTTATTTGGGGTAGAAGTCCACAGTTACCAGGTCATAAAGCATAAGTTTCTTCCCTCACCAAAGTCCATTGTCATGTGTTGGAGCAAGATAGCTGCCGACATTTGCCCAGGGTTCAGGCTTCTTGGGTTCCTCTCTTCCCAGGGCTGCATTTCTCTCCGGGCTTAGCTCCTGTTTCCTCCACAAGGTCAGCTGTAGGTGATGAGGCGAACGGTTCGCTTCTCTTCTCCTGGGGCCTTCTTTCTAACATCAAAGCTGCTTCTCAAGGACTGCTTCTTCTGTCCTTTGACTTGCCTTTTATATTCAATTCCCCACCCACCAAGGGGTGGGGTTCAATGCCCTACTGATGTGGCCCAGTCAATGCCCTAATCATAACTTAATCATGCCCAGATTAACAGATCAGATTAAAAGCATGATCCAATTATATTTTTGGAATTCATAATTGCATCAAATTCCCCAATGGTTACAAGCTCAATCCTGGAGAGGAAACAATCTGCCAAGGTGCAGGAAGTTTTCATCTCCAGCCCACAGGAGAGGGGAGATGAAGGGGGACCCTGAGACTTTAGAATAAATTGAGTGGATCTTGAAGTGGCAGGGGCGTGGATGAGGGAGACAATGGAAAGCAAAAGGAAAACACATATAGCCATTAACAGGAAGAAAGATAGAAGGAAAATCCAAGAATTAGAGAAACATTTGTTTCTGGCTTTTCCTGGGGGAGACGGCCCTGGAGTGCTCTGGGTTTCCTATCATGGGGAGACACTTCATAGGTAAAATCTCCCCATAAGAAAACTGGTGTCACAGGCAGCTGAATCTCAGAGAGTAGAAAGCCTATGTTCTTGCTGTCAGTAAGTGCAGGACATTAGAATAGTTCAAATCTGGAAGCACTTGAAATGCCACAGAATCATGACTAACTCCTCAGTACCTTAATCTAGAGAGGTGCTCTGCAATGCAGGTCACTGCATGAAGAGAAAAGAACAATTTCTCTGAAGAAGATCATTTTTGGAACAACCAGCATGTATTTCATTGATTCCTCCTTATGTGCTCTCAGGTCCAATAACCTGACATCTCTTCATTTATTTCCTCTGTTACTGTGAATCATGTGCTAAAGGCATCTCCTACAGAAAGAACTCTTTACTGCAACCACTCTGAATGCTTGGGCTTAGGCTGCCATGGGTTGGGTCTGCACTCAGTGGAAGCTAGGCCAATGCATGTATTCCCTGAAGACTCACCCTGAATTAGAGCTCCAGACTCACTATCTACACAATTTCTAGTTAACTATAAAGTTAAACTTGGTATGAGGCACATGGATGTTCTCTCAAAGCAGATTTGATCTTTCTGATTTAAGCCACTGATTTAAAGCCTAGAAGAGAACTATTATTAAGCTTGTGGAGGCTGAAAAGAGGAAAATAAGAAAGGGATTTTAAAGAATTTATTCCACTGGAAAATGGATATTTTCCTCACGGCCCAATGGGGCTGAGACTGGCCTGTAGTAATTCTCAATTTGAATTTCTTTTTGAAATAATTATTATAAAACCTGTGACTCAGGAGCAGAGCTGTGGCACACTCCCGAGTCACAAGTTATCATCTTGTGTTCATATAGGTAATCACAACAGGATTATCCATCATATTTATTAAATGAGAGAAGTTAACCCTAGCCTAGGAAAATAATTGGGACTTTAGTTTCTATATTACAAGCATATAAAATTTTTCAGAGTTTGTTAGAGGTGATAATTCAAACATTCAATGAATTATTATTAATAATTCAAACACCAGGTTTTAAAATGTTGAAAGCCAACAAATTTTATTTCTTATTTGAAGTACAAAAGACTCATCCACATATTAGTGGAATTTACATAGTAGAAGCAAACACAGAGGACATATCTCCATTAATTTAATTGAAGCTATGAAAAATCAATAGAAATTAGTTCATTCACCATTTCTTTAGAACGCCATGTTCTGTCACATGATGGACCTTCAAAGATAAAGACATCTTCCTGCTCATTTACCTAAGCCCTACCAGGTATATATAGACATTACCTTTAAATGTCATCCTTTAAGAAAAGTTAAATGCAGTTTTTATTGATTCCTTAATATTTGATTGCATGTTAGCAAAAATTTCTCAGTTCTAGGAAGTAAACCTTACTCCTTGTATTAAAGGACAATTTCATATGACTTTGCCTTGTATGGAAATGTTGCTCATTGACTGGCATTGACTCTGTAAATATGAGTTGTAAATAAGATAAAAGCCTGTACCATTTCTGGCACTTTAGGACTTAGCAGTATTTGAAGGGCAGTAGACACCATATAGCTGTAGCTCCTAAGGAAGGGACCAATTGAGCAATAGGGGTTTCAGTAGCTTTTTTTGGAGGCTGGGAAACAGGGTTATCTTACTCTCCATTTCCCAGTTAATCCTGAATTATGTTTTTATGTAAGTTTTCTTTTTTAAACAATGTATTCAGGGCTAAGATATGTTTAAGACATCTCATTTGGTTTAACACTTTGTTTATTAAATGAGGAAATGAAAGTGACTTGTACAAGATGAAACAGTTGATGGCAGAGCATGATTCTCATGCAATGAATATTTTTGATATTCACTATTTAATTTCTGCCACCAGCTACCAGAAAGACTAAGAGAGATTCACATTTATTAGTGTAAAAATTCTTGGGATGATATAATGGAGAATAGGTTTTATGGAGTCCTTGGTTCTTGGTGGGTATTTCAATAAATATTTGTTGCATGAAGATATGAATAAATATGCTCAGTGTTGTATTTGTTGCATTTGGGATTCATGTTGAGCATCCAGTAAGATGTGTGGGTCTATGTTCATGAGGTTAAATTTGACTAGAGATACAGATTGGGGTCATAACCATTTAGGTGGTCATTGAAACCATGGAGTTAAATAAATGATGCCAGGAGAGATACGTACAATACAAAGAGAAGATTTCCAAGGACATAATTCTAGGGAAAAGTATCATTTAAAGAGGTGGCAGAGGAAGTGGAAATGGTACTTTAGACCAAAGTGGAGTTGTCTAAGATCCAGGTGTAACATCAAGGTGACCCAAAAAGCAGACTTTTAGGGAAGTAAAATAATCATTGATGGTGTCAATGTGTAGTAATCAAAGAATATAGGGCCCAAAGAAAATGGAGATATCAGTTCAAGGATCATTCTTTCAGATAATTCTTTGATTCAGATAGTTTCTTCTGAATTCCCCACATAGATTGTGGTAATTACCCATCCTTTGAGTCCCTGCAATACCCTGTGTGTGGTGTGCCATTGAAATGAGGGCATTCTGATATAACTACCTGCTTGTGTATCTGCCATGCCCATTAACCATCTACTTTGAGGTAGAGGCTATTTTTTTTTTAATTTTTAATTTTATTTTTAAAAGAAGCTTTAGATTACATAAATGTTACTTAAAAATATGGGGGATTCCCATATGCCCACTCCCACCCCTTCCCATACTTTCCCCATTAACAACATTCCTACGTTAGTGTGGTACATTTGTTACAATTGAGGAAAACATTTTGGAGCATTGCCACTAAGTGTGGATTAGAGTTTACATTATGGTTTAATCTCTATCCTGCACAATTTTCTAAGTTAAGATTAGATATAAAATGGCCTGTATCTGTCATTGCAATGTCATACAGGACAATTACCAATGTCGTGAAAATGCCCCCATATTATCCCTATTCTTCCCTCTCCTACTGTTCGGAACCTATGGTGGTCACTGCCTTTATTTTTATTTTTTATTTTTTTTCAATAATCTTTTATTATTTTTTGAAAGATACTTAGATTACATAAATGTTATACAAAAATTTTAGGGATTCCCATATGCCCCACCTCCCACACCTCCCACAACCTCCCACATAAACATCCTTCAGTAGTGTGGCACATCAACTGCAATAGATATAAACATCTTGGGGCTTTGCCACTAAGCATGGACCAGAGTTCACAGTGTAGACCACACTCTCTCACACACAGTTCTGCATGTTATATTGTGATATAAAATGGCCTATATCTGTCATTGCACTATCATTCATGATAATTCCCAAGTCCAAGAAATTCCCCTGTATTACAACTGCTTTTCACTCTCACTGCCCCTAAAGAATGCGGTGGCCACTGACTCCACATTAGTGTTGTAATTACTTCCACTGCGTGAATCACAATATGTCTATAACAGAATACCATTAAGTCCACTCTAGTACATAACTCTTCTCCCAATCCTAAGGAGCCTGAGATGGTGATGTCCATTACACCTCCACGTGAGATGGGGCTCATATCTCATGGATAAGATGGATGGGATTATCCTTCCTGCAGCTGCAGACTCTCTCCATTTCCTGAGATGGCTATTGTCCATCATCATCTCCCCACCATGTGTCCAGGGTGAGTCCATTGAACTGTAATGTAGGAGTTTCAGACCCACCAAGATTCTGGGCACAGCTGGTACATGGATAGCCCAAAGACTATGGTCTCTGGAAGTACACCTACAACTCCCGCAACACATATAGGTTTGAATAGAAGGGACAGATGGACCATGTGCAGGGAAGACATATATGGGTCCAACTCTGTCACTCTCAGGAGCAAAGATTCCAAAGTAGGGCCCACTGATAAGTCGCAAATCTCTGGGACTTTCCACCCTGATATAGGACCTGGATGTCTCCAGATCCTTCAGGTGCCCCTCTGTTTGGGGTGTATCCACATTGGAAGCCTATGAGGTCCTATTGAGATGTGCATAAGCATTACCTCTGGAATGACCTCCTGACCAATTTAAAGTCTCTTACATATGAACTCATTTGTCTTTACCTTTTCCCCCTTTTATTCGAAGTCTTTTTCCAGTTGCATTGCCTATTAGCACTTCTTAGTAATCCCTCCTTGCCAGAGAGGTAATGCATTTATATGCTGATTTTGGCTTAGAGAGAGGCCACATTTGAGCAACAAGGATGCTCTCAGGAGGAAACACTTATGCAATACATAACAATAGGCTAAGTTTCTATTTCAATTCAATTTCAAGAGCAAAGACTCATAAAGCTAGTCATCAATAACAAGAGCCCATCAGTGGATCATCCTCCTTTGCCAGGCACTGCCCCTGCACTTGGGGGACTCTTGCAACTCCTTGGAGAATATGGCAGAGCTCTCCAGGATGGGAAATCAGTATTCTCTCATTTATTGAGTGGTTCTCCACCCAATGTTACCATGCCCTGTGAGCATTTGAACAATTTTATATACCTCTTATGTATGTTCAGGTGAACTTCCTCCCATGCACCCCCATCTGTGACACCCCCAACCAATGATCCTCTCCCAACCCAGTTGTAACCCTTCTGTGATCCAAAGCTTCATTAAAGATGAAGCCAATACAATAGCCAAATACAAATAGGAAAATGAAATAATAATGGTTTTTAAATGTAAGAAATAAAATACATGAAAACTTAAAAAAAAAACTAAAAATAAAATAAAGTTAAAGGACTGGGTTATTCAAAGGATGAGAAAAAATTTTTTAAAAAATGAAAATAAATTTTTTTGGCATTTTGCCTTTTATCAGTGCAATCTGGTTTCCAGTCTGTACCATGGCACCTTCCCCCTCTCACTCCCTAGTGTCTCACTGTTTTTCATTTAATTTTCAAAGAAGTTTTAGGTTACAGCAAAGTCACATACCAAATTCAAGACACTCTCATATACCCAAACTCCTCCCCCTTTCCTCACCCCATAATAAAACCTTTTTGTATATGGGTGGCAGCATTGTTATAACTGATAAACATATATTGAAACATATCTACTAAACATTGTCAATGGTTTACTCTATGGTTTATATTTTTGTTCGTATACTTTTTAAAATTTTGATGATATTTACCATGTCCTGTGTCCATCACTGTAAGGTAATGAAAAACATTTCCACTGATGACTAAATACCCCTGTTTGATCTATTGTGTTCCTCCTTCCTCATCCTCCCGGTGTCCACGACCACCCCTGGATTGATTCATTGGATGACAAGATTCATAGTTACATACAACAAGAGGTCTTGACACACTGGTTTGCCCTCCACTATTAGGAACTGCCCTTGCTCTTAAGACATGCCGACCTGTCTTTTTCTGAGCAAATCTGTCCTCCCCAAAATAGGAGTCCATCTCCTTCCCCCTCATGGTGTGGGTCTCCACCCACTGATACAACACATTATGACAGGATGAACACTCACACACTCCCTAGGAGCCTGCTCCAGATGTGCCCAGTCCTGAATGCCCCTGCAACTAACACCCTAAAGCAATGACACTTCCTTGTCATATTGTCATAAGAGCCTTCCCACCTCTATACTTTCAATCTCATACACACAAGTACCAAGTGTTCACCTGGTCCCTCCCCCATCTTTCCCCTCAGAATCCTGGGTATTCTAACCCACCTTTCCCAATCTACCCACCTGTCAACCCTGCACCAACCAAGCCAATATATCACTACCCTCCTGTCCTATCCCTTCATTACACAACTACACTCTTTCACTTTACCATAGAATACATCAATATGGGTGATGGCTCATAACTTTCTCTTCTTTTTTTCTTGTACACCTATCTTTCAGACAATAGTTCTCAGAGACTGCTCAGTTTCCTTAATTCATATCATAAAGTCTTCCAGATTCATCCATGATATCCTGTGTGTTAGCAATTTATTCCTTCTTACAGTTGAGTAATATTCCATTGTATGTATGTACCACATTTTGTTTATCCATTCATCTGTTGATGGGCATCTGGGTTGATTCCAACCTTTGGCACTAGTGAACAATGCTGCTATGAACATTGGTGTGCATATATCTGTTCGTGTCTTTGCTTTCAGTTCTTTTGGGTATATACCCAGCAGTGGAATTGCTGGATCATATAGAAGATCTATAGTTAGTTTTTGGAGGAACCGCCAAACTCTCCTCCACAGTAGCTGGACCATTCCACAATCCAACCAGCAGTGGATGAGTTTTTCCATTCCTCCACATCCTTTCCAACACTTATAGTCTGCTGTTTTTTTAATAGCCGCCATTCTAATGGGTGTACCAAGGTATCTCAATGTAGTTTTGATTTGCATTACTCTAAAAGCTAGAGATTTTGAGCATTTTTTCATGTGCTTTTTAATCATTTGTATTTCTTCCTTGGAAAAATGCCTTTTCAGGTCACTGGTCCATATTTAAAATGAGTTGTTAATCTTTTTAATTTCAAGTTGTAGGATGTCTTTATATATGCAGGATATTAGGCTCCTATCAGATATATGGTTGCCAAATATTTTCTCCCATTGGGTAGGCTGCCTTTTTATTTTTTTGATAACGTCCTTTGAGGTGCAAAGGTTTTTAATTTTGAGGAGATCCCATTTAGCTATTTTTTTCTTTTGCTGCTCATGCTTTGGGTGTGAAGTTCATGAAAACATTTCCTATTACAACTTCCTGTAGATGCTTCCCTACATTATCTTCCAAGGTCTTTATGGTCTTTGCTCTTATATTTATATCTTTAATCCATCTTGAGTTGATTTTCATATAAGCTCTGGGATGGTGTTCCTCTCTCATTCTTTTGGATATGGATATCTTGTTCTCCATGCACCAATTGTTGAGGAGGCCATTCTTTCCCAACTGAGTGGGCTTGATGGCCTTGTTTAATATCAGATGACTATATATGTGTGGATTTATATCAGAACTCTCAATTCGGTTCTATTGGTCAATGTGTCTATCCTTGGGCCAATACCATATGGTTTTCACCACTGTAGCTTTGTAGTATGTTTTAAAGTCAGGTAGTGTGGTACCTTCAGCTTCATTTTTCTTTTTCAATATGTCTTTGGCAATTCATGGCCTCTTACCCTTCCAAATAAATTTTGTAGTTAGTTTTTCCAATTCCTTAAACAATGAAGTATTGATTTTTATGGGGATTACAATAAATCTGTAGACTAGTTGGGGTAGGATAGACATCTTGATTATGTTTAGTCTTCCTATCCATGAACAGGTAATATTCTTCCATTATTTAAGTCTTCTTTGATTTCTTTTAACAGTGTTGTGTAGTTTTCTGTATTTAATTTTTTTACAGCTTTAGTTAAGTTTATTTGTAGGTATTTGATTCTTTTAGTTGCTATTGAAATGGTATTTTTTTCTTGATTTCCTCCTCAGATTGCTCATTATTGGTGTACAGAAATGTTACTGATTTTGAGCATTGATCTTATAGCCTGCAATGTTACTAAAATCCTTTATAAGTTTTAGAAACTTTGATGTCGATTTCTCAGGGCTTTCTACATATAGGATCATGTCATCTGCAAATAATGAATTTTTTTACTACTTCTTTACCAATTTGAATGCTTTTATATCTTTTTCTTGCCTCAGTGCTTGAGCAAGTACTTCTAAGACAATGTTAAATAGGAGTGGTGATATGGGGCATCCTTTTCTTGAAGCCTATCTCAGAGGGAAGGCTTTTAGGATTTCACCATTGAAGATGATGTGAGCTTTGGGTTTTTCATATATACCCTTTATCATGTTCAGAAAGTTTCTTTTTATTCCTGTCTTTTGCAGTGTTTTCATCAGGAAAGGATGCTGTATTTTGTCAAATGTTTCTTCTTCATCTATAGAGATGATCATGTGTTTTTCTTTCAATCTGATCATGTGGTGTATTACATTGATTGATTTTCTTATGTTGAACCATCCTTGTATACCCAGGATGAAACCCAATTGGTCATGGTGTATAATTTTTGTGATATGTTGTTGAATGCGATTAGTAAATATTTTGTTGAGGATTTTAGCCTCTAGATTCATTAGAGAAATTGGTCTGTAAGTTTCCTTTCTTATGGTATCTATGTTTGGCTTTGGTATTAGGGTAATGTTGGCATCATAGAATGAGTTAGGCATCATAGAATGAGTTAGGCAATGCTCCTTCTACTTCTATTTTTTGGAAGAGCTTAAGCAGAACTGGTGTTACCTCTTTCCAGAATGTTTGGTAGAATTCACCTGTGAAGCTCTCTTGTCCTGGGCTCTTCTTAGTTGGGAGGTTTTGATAATTGAGTCTATCTTTGTGTTTGTAATTGGACTGTTGCATTCATCAGTTTCTTCTTTTGTCAATGTAGGCTGCTTGTGAGTTTCTAGGAATTTGTCCATTTCCTTTAATTTTCATTCTTATTGGCATATAATTTTTCAACATATACTCTTATGATACTCTTTATGTCAATGATATCCCCTTCTTCATTCCTTATTTTCTGTATTTGCATCTGCTCTCTCTTTTTCTTGTTAGTCTGGCTAAGGCTTTGCCAATTTTATTGATCTTCTCAAAGAACCAGCTTTTGGTTTGTTTATTTTTCTAGTGCTTTCTTATTCTCTGTATCGTTTAGTTCTGCTATAATCTTTGTCATTTCTTTCTTTCTACTTCCTTTGGGGTTAGTTTTTTTTTTTTTCCAATTCCTCCAAGTGTCCAGTTAGGTCTTCAACTTTACCTCTTTCTACTTTTTTAATATATGCATATATGGCTATGAATTTCCCTCTCATTACAGCTTTGGCTCCATCCCATAAATTTTGATATTTTATGTTGTCATTTTCATTCAATTCGAGGTAGTTACTGATTTCTTTTGAAATTTCCTCCTTGACCCAGTATTTGTCTAAGTGTATGTTGTTAAGCCTCCATATCTTTGTGCCTAATCTTGTTCTCTGGTCCTTAGTGATTTTCAAATTCCTTCCATTGTGGTCAGAGAAATTACTTTGTATAATCTCAATCTTTCTGAATTCATTGATCATTATTCTGTGGCCTATCTTAGATTTGGTGTATCTTGGAGTATGATCCATGTGCACTCGAGAAGAATGTATATCCCACTGTATTTGGGTGTAGTGTTCTGTATATGTCTATTAAGTCCAGGTCCTTTAGTGTATTATTCAGATTCTTTCTTTCTTTATTGAGTCTCTGTCTAGATGTTCTGTCTAATGGTGATAATGGTGTATTAAAGTCCCCCACTATAATTGTAGAGGCATTTATTTCTTCACTCAGTTTTTCCAGTGCTTGCCTCATATGTTTTGAAGAACCTTGATTAGGTGCATAAAAGTTTTTGATTGTTCTCTCTTTTTGAAAGATTAACTCTTTTACTAATATATGGTGTCCATTTTTGTCTCTTACAAAAGTTTTGCATTTTAAGTCTATTTTCTCCGATATTAGGATAGCTACTCCTGCCCTCTTTTGGTTATTGGGTACTTGTAAAGTTGTTTTCCATCCATTCACATTCAGCCTCCTTGAATACCTGAGTCTAGAGTGGGTTTCTCATAGACAACATATAGATGGGTCATATTTCCTTACCCATTCTGCCAATCTGTTTCCCTTGACTGGTGCATTTAATCCATTAACATTTAATGTTATTACTCTCAAGGAATTTCTTACATCAGCCATATTTTCTTTGGTTTATGTATGTCATATGTTGTTTTAATTTCTCCTTTTGTTTTTTTAGTTTTTCTTACACTCTCCTCCAACTCTCTCTCTCCTGTTTTTTACTTTCAACCTGTAGGACTTCCTTTATTATTTCTTGAAGTGCAGATTTCTTATTGGCATTTTCTCTTAATTTCTGTTTATCTGTGAATATTTTGAACTCTCTCTCATTTTTGAATGCCATCTTTGCTGGAATTAGAATTTGTGGCTGGTAATTTTTTCATTTTAGTACCTTGACTATGTCATACCACTGTCTTCTTGCCTCCATGGTTTCAGATGAGAAATCAGCACTTAATCTCATTGAGCTTCCCTTGTATGTGATGGTTCTCTTTTCTCTTGCTGCCTTGAGTATTTTCTCTTTGTCTTGAGCATTGGACATTTTGATATTTATATGTCTTGTAGTACACCTGTTGGGATTTATACTGTTTAGGATGTGCTGTGCTTCCTGGACATGTACATCCATCTCCCTCAATAGGGTTGGGAAATTTTCAGCCATTATATCCTTCAACACTCCTTCTGTTCCATTTCCCTTCTCTTCTCCTTCTGGGATTCCTATAATCCTTATGCTTGTGCCTTTTGTGTTGTAAGTTAAATCCCTAAGTCCATGCTGGATTTTTTCTATCTTTTTATCTATCTGTTGAACTATCTGTTTGATTTCAGATGTATTGTTTTCCTCATCACTAATTCTTTCTTCTGTCTGTTCAAATCTGTTGTTATGTGAATCCAGTGTCTTTTTCATTTCTTGCATTGTGCCATTCATCACCATCCTATCTGTTATCTTTTTATGTATGTTTACAATTTCTTCCATATGTTCTCCCAGTGTCTTCCTAATATAATTAATCTCTTCCTTTACTTCATTAATTTGGTCCATGATATTTGTTTAGACAGCTTTGATTAGTTGTTCAATGTTCTGCATGTCTTCCTGATTTTTAGTTTGTTCATTGGAATGGTACATCTCTTCCAGTTTCTCAGCATGGTTTGTAATTTTTTGTTGTCCTCTGGTCATCATTTTATCTTGATGAATTTATTCAGTTGATTAGCTTCTCTTTCTGCTCTAGAGTTTTATTTAGCTGGTAGTTCTGTGTTTGTGTTAAGTTTTCCTTTTAACACTTTGTTCTTATTGTTGCATTTCCTTGATTTTATTTCTATATTCTCTTGAAGGAAAAAGATTAGGGCCAGAGGAATCAAAAGAGGTAAGAGAGGAAGAAGGATAATAGTAATATTGATAAAATTTAAAAGATGTGCCATATCAGACATAGTAAAATAAATATTTATCTCATGTTGGCAGTGTAGAGTAATAGTCGCAAAAAAGTGGAGTACCTACAATGGAATGGGAAACCAAACAGAAAAAATATATGGAATGATTTCAAAGGCCAGAATGATGAAGAGAGAGGGAAAGAGTAAAAAAAAAGGTTGAAAGGAAAAAGTCAATTAAAAAAAGAAAAGAAAACAGAATAGACAAGATAGAAATTGACACCCGTGAAGTTGAGGACTAATGAAAAAAGGTGGAATGTAAGAACCACAGCAGAAAGCAGAAGGTGGAAAGATGAAAGAGAGAAAAGAGATAGCTGTGGTAGACAAAATCACTATACACAGAGAATGGAAAATCAATGAAGGAGAAGCACAGCAAAAAGAAACAAGCTAACAGCTCCTAATTTTAAAAAAAAGGGAGGGGAGGGGAGAGAAAAGTGGAAAGAAAAACAATAAACAAACACACAAAGAAAAACCCAAACAAACACACTAGCATGTAGTCAAAGAAAGCTAAGGAAGAACAGCATTCCTTCTTGGGTCCTTGTGGAGCCTCTCAGCCTGTGTTCATCAATCAATTACCCTGCAGCTTTCCCTCTGCTGATTTTGAGGCAGATTTTAACAATTAAATTGAGTTAAAAAAATTTTTTTGAACAAATAAGGGACCCAAAAGAAGGTCTCTTCTGGACTACCCCCTCCAGCAAGGGGACCCTAAATAGGGTCATGGAAACTTATCAAACACTTCCCACTGCCTGACTCACCCAGGGGAGCTGAGATTCAGATACTCAGTGCAGAACTGTAAAATTTACTGGCTCTGCCTCCTCCTGAGCCAAGCCTCTATGTCCCTGGGCTGTTAGGTAAATCAGGCTTCCTCAGCAGATTTGCCTCTCCCCTCAGCCTGACACCACTTCTACTTGGCTGGTTTTCTCCCAAGAGTTGCAAAGAGGTCCAGGCAGCCAAACCCACAGAAAAAAATCCTCTCACCCTTTGCCAGGACCCTCCCACTCATGGAGAGTGCTTCCTATCAACAGGTTTCCAGGAGGGTGGGGCTTAGCCATCTGCATCCACGTTTTCCAGCTGGGAAAAAAAATCACGATTTTATATAGAACAATCCACCTCGCTGTTCGCCTCCCTCCAGATTGATGTCCTAAAGGTTCTCTCTCCACAGGCTCCCAGAACAGACCACACGGGTAGGATCTTGTCCCCAATCAGCTGTCCTCCATGAAGGAAATGGTGAGTGCCCACCTAAAAGGATGCCATCTTCCCCTCTCTGGTCACTGCAATTATATCAATGATAAAATTTCTTCCATTGCTAGAATAATAATGTCTGTAATAGAATAATAATATGTCTATTTTAGTCCATTGTTCATTCCCCAATCTTGAGGATTTTTGGTTGGTGATGCCCACTTTGTTTCCAATTCAGAGAAGGCTTAGATCCCATGAGGCAAATGGATGGGACTATCTTGCTTGCAGTTGCAGAGACTCTCTGTTCCTTGGGATGGGTATTGCCCATCATCATCTCCCTGTTAGTTGTCCTGGATGAGTCCAATGTACTGGAGTGCAGGTGTTGCAACTCTGCTGAGGCTCAGGGCCCAGCTGGCACATGGATGGACCAAGCATTTAAGTCTCTGGGACATCTATTTAACAAATAAAAGGGTCAGAAAAGCCATGTTTAGGGAAACTATAAATTAGTCTAACAATGTTACATGGAGGAGCATTAACACCAGAGTAAGTATCTTTTAAAAATAAATAAAAAATATATTTAA
>JAQZBX010065885.1:0-16217 GCA_029593785.1 Cabassous unicinctus
TCAACTCTGTTCTTTGCCTTGCCTTTTATATTCAATTCCCCACCCACCAGGGGGTGGGGCTCAATGCCCTACTGACTGACACAGCCCAGTCAACGCCCTAATCATAATTCAATCATGCACAGATTAACAGATTAGATTACAGGCATGATCCAATTATATTTTTGGAATTCATAATTACAAATTCCCCAACGGTTACACCATCAAACTGGCATCATTTCTATAATTTCTTTGCCCTCAAGAAATGGGTTGTATATTGGAAATTTATCCGTAGGCTATTACTGGAAAAGAAACTGTATTTGATTCACATAATGATAAAACAATAAAGAATTTCTGTGTTCCTCTAGTTCCCTTGTATTATTGAGGTATCAAAAACCCAAATAAAAAATACATGAAAAGTATTTTCTCATCACTTTACGTTCTGTCTTTTCCCTTTAGAACACCTGTCATTTCTATCTAAAGATCTTGCATAGTGGGAGTGGGTGTAGCTCAGTGGTTGAGTGCATGCTTTTCATGTATGAGGTCCTGGGTTCAATCTCTGGTACCTCCTTAAAAAATATATATATATATATATTTTGCATAAACTTAGGATTTTATTGCATAATTATTTTGAATTATAAGATGGCAAAATTAGAAATGATGTGTCTTCTTTAAATTATTGCGGCAAATAAGGTAATGAATAAAAGTTACCTCTCCCACCCTGTCATGATGGTCCTATGCTGGTTATTGTTAGCGCAAACACAGTAATGAATGCATTCTCTTCTTATGTAAGAGACACAAAGACTACAAAACCAAAAATTGTTTTGAGGGTGCCAGTAAATTTGGCAAATTATAGTCATTATTAACTCTGTTCATGGTCTCTAATGACTTGAATTCATAGCCCCATCTCTTTAGTGGATGAGAGAAATTAGACAATGTACTTGAACCTTTCAGCCATCAGAATAGAGCCATCTTGATTCACGTGTAATCTGTGAGAGGAACCCCAGCTACCTGGCCTGCCTCTATGTCTACCCAGCCTGCCTCTATGTCTACCCTGGATGTATTAAATTCTTACCTTCTCACTTTGTATTTTTGAAATGTGTTCTTTGTATTGGGCTTTTTTGTTTGTTTGTTTGTTTAGGTACTGGGGCCGGGGCTTGAACCCAGGACCTCATATGTGGGGAGCTGGCGCTCAACCACTGACCAACATTAACTCCCCTGAGTTGGTTTTTCATTTGTTTGCTTGTTGTTTTTTGCTTTTTAGTTCTAGGACACACTGGGGATCGAACCCAGGACCTCCCATGTGGGAAGCAGGTGCTCAACTGCTTGAGCCACATCTGCTCCCCTGTATTAGTTTTATCATCCATGGATATTTTGCATCTCTTACTAGAATTTTTAAAAATCTGACTTCTTAAAATCATGCCTTTTATTTTATGCCTTCTTCCTCCAGTGTCCAACATAGTACTCCATAGTCTTTTTTTTTTTTTTTTAAGGAAAAAAAAGTTTAATTAATGAATAAGATGTTGTCAGTGTAGTATAGCAAAAAAGAGAAGAAAAGACATTAAAGCTCCTTTTTATTTTGCTTTGTTCAATCCCCAGTTGAGTGAAATAGGGTTGAGCAGCAGCCAAAACCATAGAATTTGAGATTACTTGTTTCAATATTGAATGAAGGCTCAGCTGAGAGAGATGGGTTTTAGTGCTTTTTTTTTTTTTTTTTCTGTCCTGGAATTAAGGTCACTTTCCTTTGCACATTTTGTCACCTCAATTTAGGATCTAAACAGCTTGTACTTGTTGGTCGGGTAGCTTAATTTTGCAGGTTTGTGGGACATGATGTTTTCACAACAGAAGGGAAGAGTAGCTAATGATCCTCTGAACCTTTAAGGAATTGAGATTTAACAGTTCATTATATATTTATATGCAATTTTATGTCATACCTGTGGAATTTGATTTATAATTTTTGAAGATCTCACATGGGCATTTAAGGCAGAGAGATTTAAGGGGATATAGAGATGTACCTGCTATCACAGTTCACTATCTGGATCAGATTTAATACAACAAAGGAAGAAAAACCCAAACCACATGATGGGGGAGAACATTCATTGCTTAACACAAGTCAGAGCAGAAAGTTTTGTGGGATGTGACTTTTTCTGTATTATTAGATAAAACAAATTCTTCAGAATTTGTATAATTCATCTAATATTGTAAGTGCCTGGTGAAAGATTCCTTATTAGCAGCAACTATTTATGTTTCAAAAGTGATGTGCTTCACTTTCTTTAAAAACAAGTTAAGTTTATCAGCTTTATTTGGAGATTATTAGTATTCAACAAATTATTCTTTAAAGCTACATATCAAAATATTATTATTCCTGTAATTTTACGTATGTTATGTTTCTCATTACCATTCTATTTGTATGCTGTATAAGATACCAGAGGCAGCTTTTGGATTTTAAAGAAAATTAATCTGCGTATTAAGTGGGTAGTAGACTTGTTATCCTAGAAGTTGTCATATCAGAGTGCCATGCTTAGATTTGCACAGCTAACAACAGCTTTTTTGCCATTAAAATTACTAAGCTTTTTTTTTTCACTTCAGGAACAGCTTTTCTTTATGAAACAGAACAGAAATAATTTAAGTAAATAGTTTGACACGATAAACCAAAAAAGATAGCTACTACTGAAATTTTCCATAGCAGTGTGGTAATTTTGAAGCATTAGACATATTTATTTTTAAAATATTGTGTGGGTGTGTTTGAGAAGGAGAGATTTTTTACATGATAATCTAGCCAGGTAAACTATCCACATAAAACTATAAGTAATTGGATTTTTCAGCAAAAGTTTCTAAATGTAACATAGCATAGAAAGAAAATTAAATTAAGTACAAAAAAATCCTTTAAGGTAATTAAATAGCATAGGAGCATACCTATACATGCATATATTTCATATTTCTATATAGTCAGTTGCAGAGACAGGTTGTAATGAATTGAGCACAAAACTGAAGTTGGGGAATTTGAGTTTATTTCCCTACTCTTCTGTGATGACTTTGGAGAAATAATCCTTTTGTTACTGAGTTATTTTAGCTATAAACTGGTAATTAAACAACTGAGAAGGGTATTGTAAATGTTTTAAAACCAATATAATTTACTAGTGGCTACTTCTAAATTTTCTAATACTTACTTCTAGGAAATATCCAGAAAAGGAAATTGCTATCACCACCACCACCAACGATAAATGTTTTATCCAATGTGTATAATGCGCTAGGGAGGGAAAGAGGGAGCCTGAGACCCTAAAGATCAAAAAGGAGCAAGACCCCAACCCAGGGCACCTCTACTCACTCTGCTCTACTCTTTTTCCAAAAAGACAGTAGTGTTTCTAGCTCAAGCCCAGGGAAGTTGTGAAATGAAAAATTATACTTTATCACTTACTCAACAAGTATTAGGTGGAACCATAAGAAATTGCTATTTATATAGGTCAAAAAGAGTGTGATATCATAGCAATTCCATGCATTTCTAATATTTATAGAGCTTGTATTATGTGCCAGATATTGTTGTAGGTGCTAAAGGCACAGAGTTTAACCAATTAGACAAAAATTCCTCTCATCATGGGGTTTACATTCTAATCTCCATCCCAGATGCTTCTCCTTTTTCCGGATTCATATATCCAACTGCCTACTTTACATCCCTACTTGGATACCTTAATATAGATTTTGCAAACATTAACATATCCAAAGCCGATCTCCTGGTGAATGGGCAGTACACCTAAATTTTACCTACCTTGTGGAAATTAGGTGGAAATTAGGGCTAAAAGGATGTAGCCCAAGATTATCTATCTCTTTATCTGTCTGTCTGTATTGAGAAGATAGATCCAATAATTAAGGCAGTAATTTCTATATCACCAAAAGGTGATTTTAAAGTACTGAATTTTAAAATGTCCTTAGATATGAAAATGGAGTCAGGTAGACTGCTAAACACAACTATAATGTATTTGCTCTTTCTAATACATTGTGACAAAGCTATTCTGTATTCTTCAGTACACGTGGTAAATAGCTTAGATGTGTTATGATTCAGTGAAAGAGCTCTGGATAACGGAGTCAACAGAGCTAGATTGGAGTTTCAGATTTGCTGTTGTCAATCAGCAAATATAAAAAAATTAACTGTTCCTACATATTTCAATGATAAGAAAATAAATGAGAAAATAATTACCAAGTGGTTTGAAAATTCACTTTTAATGGGTGAGAAATGCTATGTAAAACATAGATAATTTTCATATTCATAGTTTCATGCAATCTGCATTTTTGTTTCATTTTGTTATTGTTTTTCTTGATACAGATACTTTGTTTTGAAGTGAATTAAACCATCTGATTTAGTCCTTGCTCAGAGGGCAAGTTGTTCTCCTCAACTACGCTTTGACCATGTTCATTATAATACATCATTGATATATTAATTTTTAGATTAAATTCCTATGAACGAGTATATGAGAATTTGTTAGTTTATTTAGAACATCTCCTAGCATTTAAGCTTGTGCTTTTAACATTTAGCTAGTGGTATCAAAAAATACGCATTTTCCTGTTTTGTTTTGTGGTCTTTTTCTGGTAGAATGTCTCTAGTGTATATTAGAAAGAATAGTGTGGCAAAATAAATTCAGTTTCTTAATGAGAAATCACATCAAAGTTGAGAAGCAAACATACAACCTGAAGCCAGACAATGAAGTTTACATAGCCCTCTCTTGGTAGAGCCATCTTCTTGCATTGCTGAGAACACAATCCATCAATGATTTAATTCAGTTACATTTGACTAAAACAACCAGTTTGTTTTGAGACTTTAATTCTGATTATCATAATTCACAAGATGAAATAACCTATCAGTACTGTGAGTAATATAACACTCATATATTTGTTTGTGAGTCATATATCACTAAAAAGGGGGAAAAAGTATTCTTCCACCAGGAGCATTTTATTATTTCTCGATATCTCTGAGTTTTAATATGCTGGTCCTTTGCATATATAGGTTATATAGGTCAATGGTATAATGTTTCAAGGAAAAAACTAAGAAATATCTGAAAAGTCACTTATATTTTCTTTACCTAGGTATCTTTGAACTATATAATAAAATTCCTATGCCTGTTAAGGTTGAAAATGGCCCTTATTACAAGGCAACCATTCTTTTACTTCATAGCAGGAAGCATAGCAGTGTGCTGTAATTTGTACAATTCTGTAAGACTTTCTGGATGTCTTAATAAATTAAAATAACTTCTCAAATATTTGGTATATTCCCCTTTATTATTGTAAGACCAAATCTTGTGTTTCCCCAATACCACATATATTAAGCAAATTGAAAATGTGTCACTAGGTTCTAAAAATAGGCTTTCTATTTTTAGCATTGCTGCCACTTTAACATTTTAATCAGTTTGCAGAAGAGATCACATGTCTTTCTTGGGTGTGTAAATGTATGCGCATGTGCTCATCATAACATGGTAGAACACAAACTTTGAGCCAGTCATAGCTAGATTGCAGTCCTGACCCAACATCTTGCTGTGTGTGCTTCAACTTCCCACTTAATCTCTCCAAGTCTCAAGTTCTTAGCTTGTAAAATAGAGATAATTGCACCAACTTTGTAGGGTTGTTGGGAGAATCAAATGTGATGATCTATGTAGTGCCCAGTCTACTGTCTGGATAAAAACTGTTAATTTTGAAAAATTTTTAGATTTATAGAAAAGTTGCAGAGTTCCGATATACCCTTCACCCAGCTTCCCCTAATGTTAACATCTTTCATAACTATTATACAGCTATCAAAATCAGCACATTAACATTAGTACAATGCTATTAGCTAAATATAGACTTCATTGGGATTCACCAGTTTTCTCACTAATGCCCTTTTCTGTTCCAAGATTCAGTCCAGGATCACACATAGCACTAACTGTCATGTCCCCTTAATCTCTTCCAGAATGTCAGTTTCTCAGTCATACCTTGTCTTTCATGACCTTGACACTTTTGAAGAGTACTGTTTTTTGTAGACTGTCCATCACTTCAGATTTATTTGATATTTTCTCATGATTAGATTGAGAGTATGCATTTTTGGCAAGAATGCCACAAGAGTGATGTGCCCTTCTGATCACATATCAGGGGGCGTGTGTATCAACTTGACTTATTGGTGATTCTAACCTTAATCACTTGGTTAAAGGTGTTATCTGCCAGATTTCTTCACTGTAGAGTTACTATTTCCCCTCAAAATGACTTTTTTAGACTGTGTAAATCCTATTTCTCCCGTAATTTTAGCATCTTTTAGTGGGTCTTGCCTAATCTAATGTTAATCTATTTCCCTTATTCCCTCTATATTAAATGCAGTTCATCTATAAGTAAAAGCTGTCCCTTCTCCTCCATTTATTTATTCAGTTATTTATATGAGTTTGCACTCATGTATATTTATTTGATTCTGTGGGTTATAATCCAATACTATTGTTATTTATTTTGCTCAAATTGTTCCAGCTTTGGCCATTGGGAATTCTTTCAGGTTGCTTCTGGTGCCCTTTCAAAAGGCCCCCTTCTTTTTTTGAGCACATACTCTCCACTGCCGCAAGAAGCACCTGTGTTTTCCCTACCTGTGACCTGGAATCAACCACTTCCCTAAAAAGCCTTGTAAAGGCCCTTAAAAAAAATAGCCATCTATCACCCGGTATACATTTTTCTAATTATTGATAGAATATCTTGTGCTGCTCACTTTTTTTTTTCTTTTATTTATTTTTGTGTCTCACTTTTGATCTCCTTCAGATATGGCCTTCTGAAATTTAGTCTCACCACATGTGAATTATCGGTTCCTAACCTTTCGAAAAGAATCAAAACACTTGCCCACAACAGGAGACAACAGATCCACATTCATCTACTCTTTGTCCCTGAAATTGTAGATCAACAATCTGGCTTTTCACCGTAAATAAAAACTTTATATCATCCTTTTTGCATTTCACGGCATGTTTTTACTTTAATTTATTGCTAACTTTAAAAATGTTTTTCCTTTGATCATCTGTTATGTAGTCAAACTTAGATGACAAGAAAACATGTAATCTAATAAATGAAATATCTCACTATATTGTTGTGACATTGGGAAATCATTTAATCCTTCCAGAAATTCTGTTTTAGAGTTGTTTTGGAGCTAATTTTATAATTATGATGGAATTCTGTTTCATTTTTTACATTGATAGAAAAATGTGTATTTAAATATGCTATGAATAACCACTAGAGGGTGGTAATAGGTAACCAATTACTTATATGCTATTTATTTAAGACATTTCTAGAATGACACCAGATTGAAAATAAAGTAGTAGGTTGGGAAGGTGGGGGCTGTAGAAGAAGCTAGCAAGTAGAATAAAAAAGAAAGCTAGAGTGCCAATATGATCTGGTAGTACAAGAATTAAAGTATTAAACAGGACAGAATTATATTTTAAAGCATTGATAAAGGGTATAACCTACTAAGAATATGTGACAGGCCTGAACATAGAAACATATCTTTGAAATAAATAAATATATATGTAAATATTTTTATAAAACTATTCAGGTACTTCACATTAGTAGGACTGAAGGGTTATATTTTGCATTCATCCTGATAGCTCTTCAAAACACCAGACTCATTGAATGTTTTATATTTATTAGGTTATAAGTAGTATCTTGAAAAAATTTTTAATAATTAAAGCTAGATCTTTAAAATTCTATCATAATAGCAAGTTAGTTCTATAAAATATTTACTATGGATTAAAGTGGCCAGGTCAGGAAACCTAGAAAAGCAAATTATGGAAAAATAAATCTGGGAAAATAAGTACATAGGATAAAACTAATCTAGCAGATGTGAAATATGTTTACATATAATTTTTACTTCAAAATGTTTTTTAAAAATCTTAATTCAGGGGAACAGATGTAGCTCAGTAGTTGAGTGCCTGCCTCCCACATACGAGGCCCCAGATTCAATCCCTGGTGCCTCCTAAAAAAAAAAATGTCGTAATTCCTGTATTTGTGAAGAAGAGGGAGCTTCTCCCTTGGAGATTAGAAGCCCTCATCAGCTAACTTCTGCAGTCTCTGATTGCAGGCTTGGCAGATGTGTTCAGTTTCCCTCTCTTGTTTCCAGCGAGTGAAAAGACCATTTTATTCAAGCTGAGCCAACTCATCTTGGACTAGCTCATTCCACATCACTCAGCCTGCTCCTGTTGTTTCCTGGTGATATTTGTATTATGTTGACTCTTTTTCTTACCAGTGAGATAGAGGCTAAACTGACCACCTCTTAACAGTTTCGTTTAGTCTTTTAGGCTATGAGGATATGATTCAATAAATGCTTTCAATTTAGTGACTGAAGAGTTGTCTGGTTTCTGTCTTTATATTTTGGCAAATTATGTTGGGGATTTTAATAAATTTTCATACCTTGTTGTGTTCATGGCATTCACATCAGTGAATAAAGTGGATTTTTCTAAAACAAGCGTGCCAGGTGAGAGGCCAAAATTTCCAACATTAATCTGTCCTTTCCTTAATATTGGGCACACTTGGCTGAACAGATAGCCAATTAAAATTACCTACCATACAGCTCTCCCAGACCATTTCCTCCAGGTTGAATTGTAGAAGGCCTCTGTTTAAGTAGTGTGTTAAATTACAGTATTTAGTAGTAGTAATTTGCTAAATCTCTTTTATCACCAGAAGTCAGAGTAATGTATTATAAGATCAGCTTCCAGTCCTCTGGTAGGGACAGCCCTATGAATATATAGCACAACAAAAGATCCTTTACACTTCAGCGGGTAAACATTTACTGAGCAGCTGCAATTTGCTAAGCTTTGTGCTAGGCAGGGGTTTACATAAATGAAAAAGAGGTGTATGAACTAGGCACTGTTCATACAGTGCCTAACTCACCTTGTGACTTAGGGTTAGACCCACTGTTCCTTGCTTTTCTGTATAATAAGGGTTGCACTAGATGGTGTCTAAAGCCCCTCCTAGCTCTTACCTTCCAGTTCTAACTGATGAGGAAGCTAAATTGCTAAAGCTTTAGATCATATTGCTAGTTTAATAAGTGACAGTGTGTTCTGCTCTTCTCCATTTTTTGTTCTCCCTTTTCTCTGATTTTGTTCCTTGTGTCCCTAACTAGGAAATTATAGGAGGAGGAATCTGGAAGGAAAAAAAAAAAAGTAATTTGAAAGCATTCTGAAACATTTTTGAGTATTTTTTCATTTCAAACTTTCTAACTTCAAATTTGCCATACTTTGATTTTAAAATCATGGTAAGTTAAAAACTGAATAAATGATATATGGGTGGCTTATTAGAGTTGCTGTTTCTTTAGAGTAGACACTTTTCTCTGGGTTTTCACTAGGTAGACTCAGAAACATTTTGTTTAAGTGGGGTTCAGTGTGACTTTCAGTGTCCCTGAAGCAATTGAGTGACAGAGGGGAAGCAGGCTACAGTTGAATGTTTGCCACAGGTAACTGACATTTACCTGTATTTACTTATTTATTTTCTTAATTTAAATTTTCTAGTAAGTAGAAGACTAAGATTTTAATTCCAGGTTTTCTACTAAGTAATTATTTTCATAACTATTTCTTGAAACTGTAAAATAAGGATATGTGCCTTATAAACCTTACAGGTAGTGAAGAGTACAGAAAGAATCATCCTGTTAACTTTTAAGGATCTATAAAAATGTAAGCAATTATTGAAATATCACTAAATGTTATTTTTTATTACTAATTACAATTGTGCATTTCTTCTAAATTCCTCTTCAGTAATCTAGAAATGATGCCCTTATTTAGTATCTTTCTGAATAGATAGAAGATCTAGATCACACAGCTATATGTGACAGATGACCCTCCACTCTTGTTTTGTGAGTCTATTTTGATGTCCTTGTAGTAGCATATGAATAAGTTAAAACAAACCCACTAAACCACACATACTACCTGAATTCCAGGTCAGATATCTCTCCATTTTCCCTTGATGATCATGGTAGTTTTTTGATACATAGTTGACCTTTCTTCACTCAAAGTGATCTGCTCAATCCAACTACCTTATCAGATTGTAAAGGAGCATTCCATTTAATATTTATTCTGTGGATTTTGGCATCTCACTCTGTATTTCATTTTCATTTTCTGACAGCAAATAAAATAATTTTAGCTTGACACCACCTCAAGGAAAATTTGAGGAAAAGAAAATTTGCAAACTTTGGGGCGGGGAGTGATCCAGAGCTGAAAATGTTCTCCATGGCTTCATGGGAAGGGATTAGGACACAGAGATGGAGAGCAAATGTCTTCCTTTTTTGGATAGAATTTTTATAATGTGTTGTCAGCATTTTTGCTGGTGAATTCCCAGGAGTATTCAAAGATGTATTTGAATATAAAACAACTTATTTTTTAAATTTCACCTTCCAAAAGTGGCACAAACTAGTTTGTACAAATTTTTTACTAATAATCGTAGAAAAGTAATCATATACTAGTAATATAATAGTTTATATAATATAGACTGATTACTTTTCTACGATTATTAGTATAAAATAGTATTTTGCAGTTTACAAAGTGCTTTATAGAGAGTGAAGGAAGGTCTCTATTATTACAATATTAAAAATGAAAAAAAATGAGACTGTGATAATTTATAATTGCCTAACATTATTTAGCTCATAGGTGGTAGAGTTAGAACCAAAGTCTGTGTTAACTCATAAGCCTGTAAAAAGGTCTCACCAATAAGAAGTGAATTAACTCTATTTATATATAATTAATTTTCTTTTTCTTTTTAAAAAAGCTTTAGATTACATAAATGTTACATAAAAAATATAAGGGATTCCCATATGCTCCACTTCCTCCCCCTCCCACACTTTCCCACATTAACAACATCCTACATTAGTATGGTACATTTATTATAATTGATGAACCCATATTGAAGCATTGCTACTAACCATGGACTACAGTGTACATTATAGTTAACACTTTGTCCTGCACAATTTTGTAAGTTATGACAATATATAATAGTCTGTATCCATTATTGCAATGTCATGCAGGACAAATCCAATGTCCCGAAAATTCCCCCATATTATACCTATTCTTCCCTCTCCCATCTCTCAGAACCTCTAGTGGCCACTGCCTTTATATCAATGATAAGAGCTCTGAGAAATGAATTAACTCTTACTGAGCAGAAGAAGAAATATTTAGCTTACCATAAGAGGTAATTTACTAAATTATAGTAATGGCAGTAATGTCTTCTATCTGTGTTACAGACTTTAAATTACTTAACTGACTTTTTTAAGGTCCTATGAAGATTTAGGGGGAATGACTAGATTCAGGTTTTTCTGATGAGAAGCTGGGAGCAAAGCATATAATTAATTTAGATAATTTTAAATAAGACACCAGATCTGACTCATTCAGGATAGCTTTGTCTAGTTAATAGTAAAAATTACTACATTGGTAATGATAATAGCTTAAAGTATTGAAGGAATATTTTGTGCCAGACATTTTATACAAAGTGTTTCATGAAAATGAGCTCATTTAATCCTCACAACTGTATGTCAGTTACAATTCCTTCATTTTTATATATATAAGGGAATTGAGTTGCAGAGAGATTAAGTAACCTACCCAAAGTCACACAAGTAACATGTGATAGAGTCAAGATTTAAACTTGGGTCTCTCTGATTTCAAAGACCTTGTCTTAATCTTAATCATAATACTTCACTGCCTCCCTGGCCATTTGGAGTCAAGTTCCTGTGGTCTCTGTCTGGTTAGAATATATATGTGTGATGGTCCAGTTAATTCTAAGAGTTAAACTGTAGTTAAAGTTAAGAGTTAAAAGGGGGTATTTAGGAAAGCAACCCAAGTGACCATCAACAGGTGAATTAATGAACAAAATGTGGTATATCCAATCAAATATATTTCAGCCATAAAAAGTAATGAAGTTCTGATATATTCTACAACATGGGTGAACCTTGGAGACATTATATTGAGTGAAATATGCCAGACACAAAAGGACAAATATTGTATGGTTTCACTTATATGAAATACCTAGAATAGGCAAATTCAGAGTCAGAAAGTAGATTTCAGGTTACCAGGGGCTGGGTGGTCGTGGGGTAGTAGCAGAAATGGGGAGTTAATGCTTAACTGGACAGGGTTTCTGTTTGGTTAATGAAAATGTTTAGGCAATGTATGGTGGTGATGATAGCACAAAATTGTGAATGTACTTATTACCACTGAATTGTACACATGAAAGTGGTTTAAATGGGAAATTTTGTGTCATATATGTGTTACCACAATAAAAATTAAAAGACAACAATAGCAAAGAAAGTATTTTGTAATCTCTAGGTGACTGGTTACAAAATTAATTTTATAGATAGTGATTGAGTAGTTTAGTAAGTAAGCATTTTTAAAGGGGGACAGTATACATTAAATGTTTATAGCATACATTCTGAATATTAAAATTGTAAGTAAAAATTTAATCTAGACAAGTAACCAGTGAAGAGGTCACCAACAGGTCAAAAACTGCAGGAGAGTCAGCAAGAATGGCCGTCTGATGATTTCATGCCCTTTCCTGGGATCTCCTACTCTGTGGTTGTTATGCTGCATTCTAGGCATCAATGAGTAATAGAACACCAGAGTTCCTTTGTAGTTTAGCAGACCTTCTGAAAGTTTTGTTTTTTAAATATCCAAATTAGAATTCCAAATTGAGGGGAGTAGCAAGCAGCTGTCAGTAAAAAAGGATTGAAAAGGTCTTCATTTTTAACCATTCTCACTTTAATGTCCAGTGCTTTACTTGTTTCAAACTAGCAGAGGTTGACCATGATGATGGTAGTTGCTTTGAGAATAGTAGTAATATTGGGTGTCTTGGAGACTTTATTCTAAGGAAGACCATGTATTATTCTAGGCAGTGAAATATTTACACCATGGTTTCTGAGTAGATTTGGACATAAATACTTTTTAAAGTGTAGTAGGATAAGGTCACAAAATCCTGGGTGGGACTGGGATAGAAGGTAAAGTTGTGAGAGAGGCTATGAAAGAGAGGTTGGAACAGGATAAAGGTGTGTCTGCCTTAAAATTTTTCTTGCTTTCAATCGATAACTTAGTGCTGCTGGAAATAATTTGATGCTGTCTTTGGCAGATATGCAGATTGGTATGGTGCCAATGCCACAGCTGGGATGTCAGGACTAATTTGGAAGTAATTGGAACAGTCACTCACCCACTTTCAGACCAGTGTTGACTTTCTGGGTTTTCTCCATACTGGATAGAGGTGGGATGGCGGAGTGAGAAAAAAAAAAGTAGTTTGTTCTCCACTTAGTTCTCCCCACCTCCTCCCTAATTAATACTTAGAGATTTTCATTTGAGTTGTGGATATGGAGTCTGTGGTGGTTTGGAGAGATGTACAGCAGAAAAAACATGTTCTTAAACTTAACCCATTCCTGTGGTTGTGAACCCATTGTAAGTAGGGCCTTTTGATGAGGTTGAATAAGTCCTTTATAAGAAAATTAAATTCAGAGAGAAAGCCACAGAGGAAGGAGCCAGAAGCTGAACATCAGTGGAACATGGAAGAGAAGAGATAGATCAGGAGACACTGCCATGTGCCTTGCCATGTAGCAAACTAAGGACCAAGGATCACCAGCAGCTAGTCCAAAACACCACAGTCTTCAGGGAGAAAGTATCGCCTTGAAATGCCTTGATTTGGGTTTTCTTTTTGCCTCAAAACCATGAGCGAATAAATTCCCATTATTTAAGCTAACCCATTGCATGGTATTTGCTTGAGCAGCCAAGGAAACTAAAATAGAGACCTAGAAAGTATTTTCTAGAATGTGTCTTGCAATAAATGCACCTTCTGGTACAATATTTCAAGAGTTTGTTACCAGAGAAGACAGTATATCGTAAATATGTGGGTAGTTTGGAAGGCCCAAATTCCAGACATACATATACACAGGCAGTAAATAAGCTGGGAAGAAGAGAAAGCTAAAAGATACTAATTTTAACTTTTCTTCTTTTAGAGACAGTAATTATCCGTTGTTTTAACAGAATGACCATGTTTTAACAGAAAGGTTTTTTCACTGTTTTCTGATGATTATACAGAAATCTTATATCTAATTAAGTTCAATTCATACCTAAAAGTTTTCACAAAGAGATTCATTTGTTGACTAAAACAACAAATGAGTTGTTTATGAAAGTTATTTGCTGGAAATTTTAACGTTCTTTTTTTTTGCCAGTGAAATTTCGTGACGATTAGAAAGCTTTTTTGCCAATGAAATTTCATGATGATTAGAAAGTTTTTCTTCTTTCTTGAAAGTTTGCTTTTAATGGAAATGCCCTTTTTTTTTTTCCTGGTAGTTAACTACTTGTGGACAGATAAGTATTTGTGAAGTCATAAGGTAATGGTTGTTCAAAATCTAAGCAGCCTTTTCAAATGAAAATTGACAAGCTGATTCTAGAGTTTATACAGAAATGCAAAGACAGAGAATAGCCAAAAAGATCTTGGAAAAGAACAAAGCAGGAGGACTTACATTATCTGACTTTGAGATTCCCTGTTAAGCACTGTAGTCAAGACAGTGTGGCATTGGAGAAAAGATAGCTATGTAGATCAATGCAGCAATGCACAGTCAAAAAATAGACCCACACATATGGTCAAATTCAAAAAGAGTACCAAAGAAATTTAATGAGGAAAAACAAAGTGTCTTCAACAAATGGTGTTGGAAAACCTGAATATCCATATAGGGGATAAAAAAGAACCTTGAATCCTATCTTAGACCACACACAAATAAACCTGTGATGAATCATGGGCCTTGCCTTAAAAACTAAAATATGAAAGCTTCTAAAAGACAGAATAGGAGAATATTTTTGCAGCCTATCTTAGAAAAGGACACAGAGACCACTTATGTGAGAAACTGATAAATTGGGCTTCATCAAAACTAAAAACATCTGGGAAGCGGGTGTGGCTCAGTGGATAGAGCCCCCGTTTACCATATGGGAGGCCCCGGTTCCCGTCCCGAGGCCTCCTTGTGAGGGCACGCCGGCCTGAGCTGTGCAGTGGGCTGATGCAGCAACCGCACAGCAGGAAGCGGGTGTGGCGCAATGGATAGAGCACCCGTTTACCATATGAGAGGCCCCGGGTTCCTTTCCCGGCGCCTCCTTGTGAGGGCAGGCCAGCTCGCACAGCGTGCCTTGGGCTGATGCGGCAAGACCTCACAGCAAGGGGGTTGATAAGCAGACACAGAGAAGACACTCAGCGAATGGACACAGCAGCACAAGCAGCAAGGGGGGATAAATAAAAATAAAAAATAAATAAATCTTAAAAAAAAACAAAAACTAAAAACATCTGCTCATGAGGAGACACCATTAAGAAAATAGTTATGTAATCCTGATAAATTACAAGCTCTCAACGTATATTTATCCATTCATCTTTTAAAGATGCTTAAATTACATAAATGTTACACAAAAATTACAGGGATTCCCATGTTCCCCACCTCCTACATCTCCCATAACATCCCACATAAACATCTTTCCTCATAAACATCTTTCATCAGTGTGGCACATCACCTGCAATGGATATGCACATCCTGGGGCTTTGCCACTAAGCATGGACCATAGTTCACATTGTAGACCACACTCTCTCCCACACAATTCTGCATGGTATATGCTGATGTAAAATGGCCTATATCTGTCATATAATGTCACTCAGGATAATTCCCACGTGCTAAAAAGTACCTGTATTACAACTGCTTTTCCCTTCCCTGCCCCGAAAGCATCCAGTGGCCACTGGCTCCAGCTCACTGTTGTAATTTCTTCCATTGCTTGAATCACAATATGTATGCAACAGAATACCATTAAGTCCACCCTAGTCCATAGCTCTTCCCCCAATCCTGAGGAGTTTGAGATGGTGATGTCCACTCCACCTCCAAGTGTGAGGGGGCCCATATCCCATGGATACGATGAATGGGATTATCCTGCCTGCAGCTGCAGGCTCTCTCCATTCCCTGGGATGGCCATTGTCCATCATCGTCTCCTCACCAGGTGACTTGGGTGAGTCCATTGAGCTGTAGAGTAGGAGTTGCAGCTCCACCGAGATTCCAGGCACAGCTGGCACATGGGCAGGCCAAAGGCTCCAGTCTTTGAAAGTACACCTACAAATTCCAGCATCACATATAGGTTTGAATAGAAGGGACTGATGGACCATGTGCAGGGAGGACTTATTTGAGTCCAGCTCTGTCACTCTCAGGAGCACAGATTCCAAAGTAGAGCCCACTGATAAGGCATCAATCTCTTGAGCTATTCCCCCCTCCCCCC
>JAQZBX010065886.1:0-16201 GCA_029593785.1 Cabassous unicinctus
TGATTCTGAGGTGGGTGGTGAATGGGGGGAGGCACGATGGCAAAAGGGAAGACAGTCCATTTTATTCACAGGGAAAATGAGAAACAACGACCAAAGGAGTCGGGTTGCAAGTGCAGTCCTACTTTTCTTTCTGCTTGCTCTGCGGTCTTCCTGATTTTCCTATCCGCTGTGGACTTCACTGACTTCCCACACCAATAACAGACCATCCGCCACATTTAGACTAGTGCCGTCCAGTGGAAGTATAACGCAAGCCACAAATGCAAACCACGCAATTCTAAAACTTCAGAAACAGATGAAATTCATTTTAATAATAGATCTTATTTAACCCAGTATATCCCAAATATCATCCTTCAATATGTAATCAATATAAAAATTATTAATGTGATATTTACAATTTTTATAGTAAGCATTTGAAATCCGGCACATCGCAATTTGGACTGGCCACATTTTAAGCACTCACTAGCTGCATGTGGCTAATGTTTGCAATGTTGGGCAGCTTGTGTTTTAGTTTGCTAAGCTGCTCAAGCAGATACCATAAAATGGGCTGCCTTTTAACAGTGGGAATTTATTAGGTTACAAGCTTACAGTTTGAGGCTGAGAAAAATGTCCAAATCAAGGCATCATCAGGTGATGCTTTCTCACCGAAGAGTGGCTGCCAGTGATCCTGGACTCCTCTGTCACATGGTAAGATATATGGCAGTGTCTACTGGGCTCTCCCTTCTCTTCTGGCTTTCGTTGCCTTCAGCTTCTTGCTTCCTTGGCTCTCTCTCTTTCTCTCTCTCTCTCCCCCCTCTCTCTCCTCTCTCTCTCTCTCGCTCTCTCTCTGGAGTTTCAGAATTTTTTCATATGCACATTACCATTTGGTCACCATACCTAGGAAGCCAAGCCATGTAGTATAATCATCATCATGCTGATAATACCTTGGGTATTATGAGGGGAAGTTAAACTCCCTTCCCCCTCACCCCACCTTGGGATAGCAGGGCTGGGTCTTTGGCTGTGTCAATAGGTGACACAATATGTGACAATATGTGACACCACACATATTCGTCTGGCTTCATTTTTTTTTTTTTTCCTCCTCAATACCTAGTAGTTGCTAGACAGGCTTGTTGATGAACAGATTGTATTAAGGGGTTATTGGGCCACAAATGACAGAAACTTAATCCAAACTGGCTTTTAAAGAGAGAGAGAAAGAGAGAAGTTATTAGTTTATGAAATGAATGCACTGGTTTCAGAAATGGCTGGATGAAGGGGTAAAATGGATGTTGTTTTGATGGTTGGTTCATCTTTTGTGGTTCTTAGTATCATTCTCAGGTAGGAGATGGCAGAGAAGGTCAGCATCCTGCCAGCTTGGTGTCTTTTCAGGGGATCAAGAAAACCTCTTTCTCAATAATTCCAGCCAAAGTCCTGGGGAGGGACCTCATTCGTCTGGCTTGTGCACATGCCCATCCCTGAACCCATAACTGTACATCAGGACTAAGCAGTTTGTCTGCCTCTGGAGCCATGAGAGCAAGACAGCAGGAGGGGGTCTCCCAAAGATCACAGGGAATAATGGGCCAGCAGAAACCATGTGGATCTTCCACGTCTCTCTCTGGAGTTAAGTAATTAGGAATGAGTTTTTCTGGCCAGGTCCCACATTTGACTCACATCTGGGAAGGAGTAACCGGGATGTGCAGAGTCTGTGCTCTGGGATGGTCCATGGAAACTCCTCTAGTAGACAGATCTGCAATCCCCCCAAATCCACCTTGTTTCCAAATCTCCTCCTGGCTCCAGGGCTGCTGTGGATTCCCCAGAACACTTGACAACGCTTCTGGTGGCATCCTGTGGACAGGACATTTCCAGCACAGGCTAGAGAATGGCGCAGTTTGGGTAAGTGTGTGGTACCCTCCCCCCCCCCCACCCATTTCCACCTTCCCTGCTCTTTCTTAGATTCACAAGTATACCCTCCCCTGCCCCCACACAGACTCAGTTCCAGGGCTAACTACCACCTGCCCCACCTGGGAGACTCCACGTTGCTTCCCACGTTGCCTTCCCTGGCAGATGGCCTGGGGGTGACTGTAAGGGGCCTGGGTAAATCAGTCTGGATCCCTTTGACAACAAGGTACTCTAAAACAGAATTCAACTGATTTAGGACAAAAGGTAATTTATTGGCTCCTAGAACTGAAAAAATCCAAGAAAGGCACAGCTGAACTAGTCTCAAAAGATTGTCACCAGATTTCCTCCCCTCCTCTCCCCTCCCCTCTCTTTCCCTCTTCCATGCTCTCCCCTCCCCTTCTCTTTCCTTTTCCTCCTCCTCCTTCTTCTCCCCTCCTCCTCCTTTTCCCTCATCCCACTCTCTCCCTCTCTCTCTCTGTCTCCATTTCCTGGTCCCGCTCTCCTCTGAGTTGCCTTCACCTTCAGGCAAGCTGTCTCCCTGTGGTGGCTGCCAACATGTCTCTGCTTCACCCTCAAAGCTCCATTTCCTTTCTGCAAAGAGAGGGCCTCTTCCCCAGTCACTCCAGCAAGAAGCCCCAGGACTGGCTTTGCTTGGACCATCCTTGAACCGGGTACTGTGGCAGTGGGTGGGCTGAGTCGAATGGCTCGTCTCAGGTCAAATGCTCACCCATGGATGGAGGGGAGGAGGGGAAGGGGGGAGAAGGCAGGTTCTCCAGTCCACGTAGATGGAGAGAGAAGAAGAAGCTCCCAAGGAAAACCAGGGCATGTTTGTGAGATGATGAGAGAATGGAGGCTGGGCAGGCAAAAACAGCAGCAGTCCAATGCACAAATCACAGAACTCTTCTCCTCCTACCTGTGGAGGCCCTCGTTCCTAAACTGTGACCAACAGTCCACCAGGATCCCTCTTGGACCTGACCCCTGCTGCTGGGCATTGCCCTTGTCTGCCCCTCCCTGCCCCTGCTCTGGAGCCTGGGCCTCCAACGTAGCCCAGGGACTTCCAGCTTGTTGCCCCTGGCCAGACAATTTCATTTTCCATGAAGCATGAACTCAAAACCCCTATTTTAGAGGGATTTTTTCCCTCTAACCCCTATTTTCATTCATTCATTCATTCATTTAAACAGATATGTATTGAGCCTTGTTATATGCCACTACTCTTCTAAGCACTGGGGATAAAACGGTGGAAAATAGACAAAGCCTTTGAGTTGGGGAGAGAGAGACAATT
Source organism: Cabassous unicinctus (assembly GCA_029593785.1). Classification (NCBI taxonomy): domain Eukaryota; kingdom Metazoa; phylum Chordata; class Mammalia; order Cingulata; family Chlamyphoridae; genus Cabassous; species Cabassous unicinctus. The sequence goes on from JAQZBX010065886.1 coordinate 3,155, forward strand.
GAACAAGAAAGGCACAAAAGTGACCAAGTTGAGATGTTCGGTGACGTGAATAAAATAGTGATGGACAGACGATCCCTCCTGGACAGGGAGGATAAGGGAGGCGTCTCTGAGGAGGCAGCAGGGGAGCAGAGCCCTGAAAGAGAGAAAGCGCCAGCCTCGCATCAAGCAGGGTGGAGCATTCCAGCTGAGGAAATGGCGGAGGCAGAGCTGGTCTTGTGTCTGAAGCATGGTAAGGAGGGCTCTGCTGACTGGGGTGTGGGAAAAATGAGGGCATAGTGGTAAGCTGAGCCCGGATCATGAAGGCTGAGGTGGGCATAGCAAGGAGCTTGGTTTTCTTTTTTTTAATGCAAGGGAAAGCCACTGGAGAGTTCCAAGCAGGGGAGTGATCATCAGAGTCCCACTTACAGGGCCTGCCCACTGAGGTTCTTGATGTCTCAGCTTTGAAGCATCCACCGGGACCCCACGTAGGTCTCAGTAGAACAAACAGAAATGGAGAGTCCAAGAAGCTCAGAGAGGCCTTGTGCCAGCTTTGAGGGAGACTGCAGGAGCGGAGCCCCTCAGAATAGGGGAGGTCCCGAGCCCCACAGTGTTGGGCCCTCTGAGGCCATGCAATTGAATATGGGATGATGTGATTCATTCATATATTCTCTCAACAGACATATATTGAGCACCTATTGTGTACAGGCCTTGGTGTGAGGGGCATAGAAATGACTATAACTTACCTCAACCCCATAACACTTGATGTCTGCTGAGGAGAAAAAAGAAAAACCACACTGGTTGAGTGCTTCCTAAGTGCTGGGGAATTATATCGTTAAATTCTTAGGACAGGTCAGCCAGGAAGACACAGAAAGGTCCAGTTATTTGCTCTGGATGCTACAGCAGAGCTGGGAGTTCACGTCAGGTCTGCCTTTCTCTAAAGTGGTTATTCTCTTCTCAGGAACCACAATTTTGCCATTTGGGAAGACTGCATCTCCTGGAAGGGCTGATGGAGCTAAGCTGTGAGAGCTCCCTCTTGGATTTCAAGGGATTTTCATCCCTGTGGGTTCAGGGTTGTGTGGGTACGTACCCCATGGAAGTGGGGGCCATGGAGCTGATGACGTCTCCTAAGGCTGGGCTAGGCCTGTGATTCTCAAACCACAGATGGCTTATTTGTGGGAAAAGGAACCGGCACCTGCAGGTCACCTTCGGGAGCAAACTGTCAAAAGTCATTGTGCCTGAGGCTGACCTAGTTTGACAGTGGGCCGCACACAGCCTCTCTCCTTCTCTGGATTTGTTCCAGGCATTTGTTTATTTGCAAACCACTCTATTTGCCACTAAAAATACTCCTCCAAAGCAGATGCGCAACTGACCGTGACTTTCCCTGAAACAGCCCAGTGCACAACCACTGAAGGGCTCCCCCTCGGGCCTCCCGTGCTCAGAGACCACTAGGCAGACAGTGCAAATCCTTTCCTTAAAACAGGCTGCTCCACTCACTGCTACAAGTTAAAAAGGAATCCCTCCCTAAGATACTTGCTGATTAAGAAGAGCTTCTCAGTCTGGCTGGCTGTAGTGTATTACATGGACCTCTTCAGTTGCAACACAGAAAACTCAATTCAAACCAGGTTAATCATGCATGCATGCACATGCAAAGAGATGAATTGTCTCAACGAGTGAAAATCCCAGGAGTAGTTTTAGGTACGGCTGGATCCAGGTGTTCAATGGATCACCAGAAGCTGATCTTATTCTCACCTTCTTTCAATTCCAATTTCCTCTGAGTCGACTTCATTTTCCAACAGGTTTTGCCTCACAGTGTCAAGATGGCTGCCAGTAGGCTCAGGCTTACATACTCAAAGCTCCAAGTTCACCAGAAGAGAGCTTCTTTTCCCTGATAATTTTTTACAGATTTATTGAGGTTTAACTGACATACAATAAACTGCATGTATTTAAAGTGCAATTTGATACATTTTGACATACTATACACCCATGAAACCATCACCACAATCAAGATAGTGAACATATCCATCACCCCCAAAAGTTTCCTTGTGCTGTTTGTCATCCTCCTCTCCTCCCCATCCTTGCCACCCATCCCCAAGTAACTACTGAGCTGCTTTCTGTCTCTATAGACTAGGTTATCTATTCTAGAGTTTCACATAAATGGTGTTATATAAATACAGTATGTACTCTTTTGAGGGAGGGATTGGGGACTGAATGACTTTGAATTTAATTTGTTCTTGTTTTTCTAATTCTTAAGGTGGAAACTGAGATCATTGATTTACAGCCTTTCTCATTGCCTATTATAGGTGCCTAGTGCTATAATTTTCTCCCTAAGTGCTGTTCTAAGGGCATCTCACAAATTCTGATATGTTGTGTTTTCATTTTCATTCAGTTCAGAACACTTTCTAATATACTTTTAAATTTCTTCATTGGCCCACCAGCTATTTAGAAGAATATTTTTAGTTTCAAATAGTTGAGAATTTCCCAAAGATATTTCTGTTATTTATTTCAAATTTAATTCCACTGTGGTCAGATTCCATAAATTGTATGACTTGAACCTTTTCTTTGTATTTTTTGGTGTTACAAATACACATGTACGTTACCACATTCTACTGGTATAGATGTTTAACCACTTCAAGCGAGGATTAGGAACCTTACTTCCTTTTAGGTCACTTTATCCTTTCCACTTTTAAAAAATAATTATCTTAAGTATTTTCTCTACCTATGTTGAGCACCACATCATATAATGTGATAATTTTTGCTTCAATTACCCAGTATGATTTAAGAAACTAATGAGAAATAAGATACTCTTATTATATTTACCCCCTATTTTTAGTCATTCCAATATTCTTTCCTTTCTGAAGTGCCAACTTTTCTTCTATCATCTTTTCTGTTTAGAAACTTCTTTTAGCCATTCTTCAGGAATAGGTTTGCCAGCAACAAATTCATTTGTCTGAGAATGTCTTAATTTCCCCTTCACCCCTTAAGAATATTTTTGCCAAATATAGAATTTATAGTCAAGAGTTCTTTTCTTTCAGTACTTGAAAAATATGCCACTTCCTTCTGGTGTCCATGACTTCAGATGAGAAATCTGCTTTAATTTGAATTGATGTTCCCCTATTAGTAATATTTATTTTCTCTCTGGTTGCTTTCAAGATTTTTTCTTAGTTTTCAGAAGCTTATTTATGATGTATTTTCATATGGATTTCTTCGGGTTTATCCTTTGTGGGGTTTGCTCAGCTTCTTGAATAGGTAGGTTTGTCTATTTTGCCAAATTTGGAGTTTTCAGTCATTATTTCTTTGAATATTTTCAGTCTCACCCTCTTTCTCTTCTCCTTCTTGGACTCTGATGAGATGAATCTTAGCTCTTTTGTTTTGTCCCATGGACCTCTGAAGCTTTGTTCATTTATTATCAGTCTATTTTCTCTTGATTGTTCAAATTAGGTGAATCCTGTTGATCTGATCTCAAGTTCACTGATTCTATTCTCTGTCATCTCCACTCTACTATTGAATCCATCCAGCAAGCTTTTTATTTAGGTTACTGTATTTTTCAGTTCTACAATTTCCATTGTTTCTTTTTAAAATAACATTTCTTTGCTGAAATTTTCTATTTTTTCATTTTAAGAGTTTTTATTTTTTTAGTGATTTTTGAAGCATTTTCAAGATGGCTACTTTAAAATCCCTGTCAAATAATTCCCACATCTCATTCATCTCTGTGTCATCATCTGTTGGTTATCATGTTGTGATTTTTTTGTTTCTTGGAATGAGTAATCTTTAAAAATAGTATCCTGGACATTTTCGATATTATATTATGGGACTCTGGATCCTATTTAATCTTCCTTTTTTTTTAGCAGGCTGTGCTCCTATTAAGCACAATGGCTGGTCCTGCTGACACCAATGGGTACTACCTTGCAGCCTCTGAATGGGAATGTAAAGTCAGCTCCTCATTGGGCCCCCATTGACACCAAAATGAAATGGGGAACATGAATGCCAACTAGTCGTCTTCCACCATCTCATTCTGCCTTGTTGATACCAGTTGGGAGTGGAGGTTCAGCTTCCCATTAGGCCCTGACACTGGAGGGAAGGGTGTGAAGCCTTGTTATGACTAGCCCCACCTCAAACTGCCTCATTAAGTCTCACTGTTGGGTAAGTGTGGAAGCTCAGCTCAACCACTGGACCCTGCTACCACTACCTTGGTCAGGGAATCATAGGACCATCTGCTTCCACCAGGTGGGGAATAGAAGGTCAACTTCCCACTCTGGTCTGCTGACATTACCCTGGAAGAGTAATTAGATCCCTGCCACATACTTCCACCAAGCAAAGGATAGAAGATTAGCCAGTGCTTGGCCCTGTTGACACCATCTGGCAGAGGAATTGGAATGACTTTCCTGCTTCCATGGGATGGGGTAGCAGATCAGCTCCTTGCTCAACCTTGCTGAAACCACACATGCACTCGTGTGTGTGTGTGCGCGCGCGCATATGAGTGGTTTTTCCGTGGTTGCTTGTTTGGAGTAAGGAATGTATTACTAAAAAGGTTTTCTGTTATTAGGCCACCCTTTTCCCAGTCTTTTGAGTATGGAGAACAAGTTTTCTTAGACCTTGTCTTGTCTTTGCCTGTTGGTGGTTCTGGGTTACCCTGTCCAGGATATATGGAAAGCAATAGGGAAACCCAAGGAACTCACTACCATGTCATTCCTCAAGTCCTGGGATCCATCTCCTTCTTTCCACCTTTCAATCTTCCTACTGACTTGAATATACAAAATTTATTGGTACTTCTTTTTACAAAATATGGTCTATCTTGGCACATGTTCTATGCTCACTTGAAAAGAGTGTGTACTCTGTTATTTTTTGTGGAATGTTCTATATAGATTGACCAACTATCTCAATTTTCCCAGGGTCTTCCTAGTTTTAGCATGGAAAGTCTCACATCCTGAGAAACCCCTTACTCCTGTGCAAACTGGGACAGTTGGTTCCTTAATTCCATAAATGTCAATAAGGCCAAATTGGTTGGCAATGTTGTTCAATTCTACTATATCCTCGCTGATTTTCTGTCTACCTGTTCCATTAATTATTGTGGAAGGAATATTGAAATCTCCAACTATAATTGCAGATTGTCTATTTCTCCTTGCAGTTCTATTAATTTTTGTTTTATGTATTTTGAAGCTCTTTATAGGAATAAATGTTTAGAATTATGTACCCTTCATTAATTGACCTTTTTATCATTATGAAATGATTTTCTTTATCTCTGGTAATATTCTTTATGCTAAAATATACTCTATCTGATATTAATATAACAAATCCAGCTTTCTTTTGATTAGTATTAGCATGATATACCTTTACACACCCCTTTACTTTAAACTTATGTGTCTTTATATTTAAAGTGAATTTATTATAAGAAGAATATTGTTGTATCTTGCTTTTTAATCTAATCTATCTCTGCTTTTAATTGTGGTATTTAGACTATTTGCATTTAAAGTGATTATTGATATGCTATTTGTTTTCTGCCTTCTTTTTAACTGATTATTTTTTATTACTCCATTTTAATCTTCTTTCTTGCCTTATTATATATAACTCTATGTTTGATATATACAGATTCCTCTAGGCATTACAGTATGCATCTTTAACTTACATAGCCTACCTTCAAGTGGTGTTATACAACTTTATGTGTAGTAAAAATACTTACAGCAGTATACTTCCATTTCTTCCCTCCCAGCCTATGTGCTATTGTTATATATCTTTATAACATGTTATAAACTCCAAACTACATTGTTTTAATTTTGTTTAAATAATGAACTATTAGAAAGATGTAAATAATAATAAGAAATCATATATTTGACCACTTCTGGTGCTCTTCCTTTGTGTAGAGCCATACTTCTCTCTGGTAGGATGTTCCTTGTACCCAAAGTACTTCCTTTAACATTTCTTGTGGTGTAGGTCTGATGGTGATGACTTTTTTCAGCTTTTGGATGTCTGAAAATATGTTCATTTCACCTTTGTTTTTGAAAGATATTTTCACTCAGTAGAGAATTCTAGGTTTTTTCCTAGTAGCACTTTAAAGATATTGTTTCACTGTCTTTTTCACTCACATTTTTCTGACAAGAAATCTGTTGTCATCTTCACATTTGCTTCTGTGTAGATAACATGTCTTTTTCCTCTATCTGCTTTTAGGATGTTCTCTTTAACATTAGTTTTGATCAATCTTATTACATGCCTTGATGTAGTTTTCTTTATGTTTTTTGTGCTTAGCAATCATTGGGCTCTTTGGATCCGTGAGTTTTTAGTTTCCCTCATATTTGGAAAATTTGGACCATTCCTTATTCAAATATATTTTCTGTCTCCCCTCCTCTTCTCCTTTGCGACCTCCAGCTAGTCTGGAAACCAAACAAAGATAATCAAGCATTCTAAGCAGCAGGACAGCACAATCCATAATGAAGAGACTAATTAATCAATAGAAATCAACTCAGAACTGACACAGATGTTAGAATTAGCAGACAACAGTTGTCTCCCACTTCACTGATGCTCTTTTCATTTCTCTCAATTCTTTCTTTTTCTGTGTGTTTCATTTTGGTAGTTTCTAGTCCTGTGTCTTCAAGTTCACTAATTTTTTTGCACTGCAATGTCTTATCTGTTACTAATCCTATTCAGTTTATTTTTTTATTCTCAGATGTTGTAGGTTTAGTGTCTAGAAGTTAGATATGAGTCATTTTTATATCTTCCAATGTATAAAATTCAGTTATAACAACTGCTTTACTGTCCTCTGTTATCAGATTTGGATGGTATGACACGTGGTGGAAACAGTGGGTCCCAAGGTCATGTGCCTATCTCTTTTGTTGTAAAGAGGGTCCTTGATCTAGGAAAATGTAATGCAGGATCCTTATGTTAGTAATCAGACACTTTGTGAGCCTTTTGGTAGTGATGCTAGCTGAGACACTGTAGGCAAGGAAGGCAAACCCATATCCAGATTATATGTCAATCCTGGTCAGGATGAAACATTGCTCTTTCCAAGCTGGAAAGCTTCTGAGATAATCAATTTTCCTCAAAGTGGCTAGTTGGACTCCTAATCAATGGAGAACTAATTGTTGATCACTGTTGCTGGCAAATAAGGTATTCAGCAGCATTAGTATCTAGACCAGCTTTGGTGAGAGACTTCTGGTGCTGTTGGGTCCATGAAGTTGCTTCTATATCTGCTTCTGTGGCTACTCCATTAAAGAACCCATTGCACAGAAACTGAGATGACCAAGGACAGACTTTTGTTAATACCTTTTGGCTGAGTTATATGGTCCAATTTGTTGTTTAATGTCTTTTATTCAGTAAATGCTTTCCAGTGAACACTAATGTCCTATTCAAAGCATTTTATGTCCACCCACAGGCCTCTCCCTTATACTTTCTTGCTTTCAATCTTCCAATCTTGCTTCTCCCAGGCTCCATGTCAATCACCTAAGCCAGAAGTTGACAAACTTTTTCTGCAATGGCCTAGATAGCAAATATTTTAGGCTTTGTAGGCCATACAGACTTTGTTGCAACTATTGAACTCTGCCATTATAGTGGAAACACACCATAAACAATCTGTAAATGAACGGGTGTGGTTGTGTTTCAATAAAACTTTATTTACAAAAACAGGCATTGGGTTGGGTTTGGCCCACAGGCCATAGTTTGTCAACCTGTAATGTAAGTCACTTATCACTTCCCATGAGTATTCCCTTGACTCAACCTCTTCTCTTTCCACACAAAATGGATGACCAGATGCATTGCCCAAAGCTCTGCCCAATTGGAAGATTCTCTCACCACTGTCTTCCAGGAACACCCAAGTGAGCCCATACTATGTTGGTGGTCCATTTTAGGCCTGCACCCATACATCAAGCTAATTTATCAGTGGACTGAGCTTGGGTTTTCCTCCTCTTTCAGATAGTGATAGGGAACCCCATCTGAGGTCATAGATGTGAGCTGAGGGAGAGGAGTCAATGAAACACCAGTGGGTGAAATGGGTGAAGTGGGTGAAGCTTAATTGTGCCCTCTGGTCCTTGTGTCTGATCATAGCAAAACCACGTCTACCTTGCAATGATTGCTCTGGGACTTCATGGTCTTGTTTTTTGTGGGTTTGATAGGTCTTGGCTTATGACAGGCAGTTTTAGCCACATAGTCACTTGATATTCTGGGTCTAATATTGAGTTTTTACCAGAGCCTAGTTACATATCAGGAGCTGCATTTTGAATGATATATAGTTCTCTACTATAGATTTCATGGTTTCATTCCAGAACTCCTGGGGTTTGTGCTGTGACTGTACTGGTGGGGCTTGCCAGAGGTTCCACACAGTATCTTTCTCTACCACAGACAGCTCTGGTACCATGGGATTTCTCAGTCACAAGCTCAAACAGCCAGGCTGCTTATCTGTATCCTGTCTCTGCTACGGAACCACTCAAAGTTGATAAAATGGGTTTGTACCAGTTTTCTCAAGTGTGGAATATGCCACCTCCAGTACCCAAAGAGGCCTACTAAGCTTTGTGCTCCTGTCTTAGTGGTTGGAATTCCCAGGTACGATAACTTTTTTTTTTTTTTAACTTTGTATGGAATGTCTTGGCATCCCTCAGACTACTGAATCACTATAAATTTTACCAATGTGGCAGGCCCCTGATTTTTTGTAGAGTTCATCTCCCATCCTCTAGAGTACATGTGTCTTACTGTGGTTTCTGTAATATTTCTTGTTAACTGGGTCCAATTAATGTAGTATTATTGACATGCTAGATCAATGCATTGTTCTTTAGGATGTCCACATAGTTCAAGTCTCTTCAGATTATATTACATCAGAAACAGCATAGCTTTGGGGCCAACTTTGTGTATAGCTCCAGAGCACAACTGTGACTATATACTATTATTCATCTCATGCAAATGCAAACTGCTTCTGATCCTCCTTTTCAATGGATATGATGGGAAAAAAAACCCTCATGTCACCATATTAATAGCCAGATATCGTGTTCCTAGGGTTGTGTTAATTTGCTCTAGTAAAGATACCAAATTGGGCACATTATCTAAAATTAAGGCTACTACTTGGTTAAGTTTGTGGTAGTAGTAGTCCATTGTCATCTACCATGATCTATCTGGTTATATATACATACATACATACATACACACACACACACACAAAATATACATATATAAAATATATATTTTATTATCTTGGTGGAGGTAAGAGGGATGCTTCTGCTTATTTACTCTGCATCAAGAGGGCTCTGTCAATTGCTAAGTAGATCCATTCACATTATACATCTGGAAGCCAGAGACCACTGTGTACTTTCATGGACCCAGTGGACCCACTATGAAACAGACTTTGCTCAGGACTCCATTTATTACCCGTCTCTTCTCTACTCTATACCCTCTACGTGTCTATTCTAATAGCGGGCTATGATGTTGCTTTCTGACTCTGGGTGGCAGTGCCAATTTAGAACTTATATCCAATAGCCATGGAAAGATCTGGGTCTTTCCCTTTTCCCCGTGTATGGTTATTTGAATGAATGGCCATAGATCCCTTTGAGGAAGATGACACATACTCTAGAGTTGCAGGAGCCATCCTTATGAGGGTTTGGCTTCTCCTCCAGTCAGTGGAGTCTGGGTCTGAGCATTGGTTCAGGTCTGGAAAATGGGCAAAGAATCATGACTTTCTTTTAAGGCAGCTGACCTCAGTCTTCTGCTCATTTGTCCTGATCACTTTTTTTTTCCCATCTAGGTATTTTCATCCTGATCATTTTTTATTATATATATATATAACAGTGCCATTGTTGGCTACCGATCTCTCTTGCCTTTAAAAACACCGTGCTCTAGGAGGCAGAAGGTTCTGGAGAAGGTAGGAAGTCCCAGGGTAAAGTGAGCATGGGGTGTGTCCTGGGGAGCCCTGAGGTAACGATCATTAAAATAAGTTACATTAATAGCTTGGAATTGCCTAGGTCTGATTCATTTCTCCCAGGATGGCAACGTAGTAAATTCAGAAGTTCAGGCTGGAGAAGAAAGTCAGAAGGCTATTTGCCTTTAGACAAAAGAGGACAGCTTTAGAAGTCACTCTGAAAGTCTTTACATATGTTAATCGAGGGTCACAAAGAGGGTGAGTTGGGACCATCACGCCTGGGGCAAAATCAGAGAAATCCTTGTTATGAGGTCAGATTAGGTTAACTAGGTTTTTGTTATCTCACAAAATCCACTGAAGCTTTGGTTTTCTACCTTAGCAAGGGGAGAAGTGATTCAGCATGATTTAACTAATTTGGCAGAAGATACATGAAATCCTTGAGGTTTATAGTTTTGTTTCTCAATATTCTAACAACTGTTTACTTTTTTTTGTTTTCTTCCTCCAAAACCACCTCTAGCCTCTAATACATAATCTAGGCTTCTTGCCATCTTCTTGGGTGAAGATTAAAGCAAAGACTGCTTGTTTCTCTCTCTCTCTCTCTCTCTCTCTCTCTCTTGTGTGTGTGTGTGGCTGAAGTCCCTAGAATAATTTTATCTTAATTTTTCAAAAGGCTTCCTTCAAATGTAACCTAGGTATGACGCTCCTCCTCCTTTTCTTTTCACCGGGGGAATTTAGTTTTACTGTCTCTTGTGCTCGGAAGGCATCATCCTGGCCACTGCTGAGCCATGGAAACTTTCAGGGCTGACGATAACCTGAGACAACTCCTTATAGTAATCCAGGCAGTGGGAGAGGAGGTTGAAGTAAGGTTTGTCCTTCAGCCTCAACTCCATTGTAGACCCCAAACCAGATGCTAGAGAAGGGGTTTTCATTCCATTTCCAACTATCACGCACTTGCCAATCCTCCCCAGATCAAATCACAGCGTATGGCAATTGGAAGTGGAGGGAGGTTGTGTCATTGAGGGACTGAGCACTTTACTGAAGGGTCAGGTGGCTCTCACAGAGCAGCACAGTAGTATCAGCCAGGGTTAATACTGATAGTTGTTGCAAAAGACAATTCTCAGTGTCCTAACACAATGGAGCTCATTTCTTGCTCATACATAGATCAACGCAGAGGTTCTTAGTCAATCCAGTAGCTCTCCTCCAGGTGACGGCTTCTGTCCCCTAGGCTCTTGAGGGCCAGGTGATTTCCACTGGATCCTTAGCATCCAGCTAGCAGATGAGTGGAGACAGATGGAAGCTTACAAGAGACATTTGATGAGCCGGGTCTGGAAATTGCGCACATTGCTTCTGCCTACATTTCATTGGAGACTCTAGGCTTGTGACCCCACTTAGATGCAAAGGTACTGGGAAATGGTCTTTCCTATGTGCTTAGTGGGGAATTGAAAGGGTTCGATAAACAAATAGAGCTGTCTCTGCCACAGTATTGTAGGAGAAGGGAATTTGGGACTTGATCTGATGTACGCAATGCCTTGCGTCCTACCAGGGAAATAGGGCCTGACCGACTTGGCTTCTGGACAAGGGTGTCCATGTGCATGAATTTCTTTCCCAATTTATCTCTCCTGTGGCTCTATAATCTCTTTCTCTTTCTTCAAAAATTCACCTTTTCCAAGCTCCTCATCACATGTCCCATTCCTTTTTCAAAGGAAACACTACCTTTCCTGTGCAAAATCCTGATGCTAATGGCCATGCTTAAGCCTCAGACTTTTCAGCTTTCAGGAGGGACGGAGAAAGCTCTGGTCCTGAGAATCAGGGAGGGCAGGAGGTCCCAATCTCTGTTTGTTGTATATTCTAGGAAGAGCAACAGCTCATTTGCTTTCCAATAACCTAAATAGCACATACACCTCTAAAACCAAGGGTCAATAGAGTCTAATCATATTTGAGGAAAGCATGTTCCTTCCCTCTGACTGCTTCCTGAACCAGGAATGCAATACAAATGTCAATACATTCATTTTGAATGGTGCTTAGATTTTCAGTGGCCTCAAAATCCACTAGATTCTTTCTGATACTTGAATTCTCCCCTGACAGATCCCTTCCAAAAATATGTTGATGGTTCTAGTTTAGATATCTAAGATCCTTCCAGGTTGGACTCCTATGTTTATAGAAGGTCTGTGGTACATAGATGACATATTTTGTAATATTCTACATATCTGAAGGGTCAACCATTACAGTTACCTACGACTGAAATAGGTGGAGTGACCAACATCTACTCCAGGACTGCCATGGCCTTGCCCTAGACATTCGGTAAGATCTGAATCAAGCAATCTGGGCTTGAACACCACTCCTTACCTGGATGACTCTGGACAAGTGACTTTACCTTTCTGGGTCTCAGTTTTGCTAAAGAAGTTGGGTTTTACAGCTCTAAACTACAATTCCATAAAATGTTGCTGAATGCAATATCAGAATATCTGACACATAGTAGGTACTCAATAAGTTTTTGCTATATGAATGCACTTGTATAGTCCCCATGCAGTTTCCTGGATAAGCTGAATATTAAGCATTTGTGTAAACTCCTTCAGCTGGAGTCATTGTTACAGGAAATTGTAAGTAATACTCAGTGAGTTGGGGCACATATAGACAGAGAAGACAGGTGATAGCACCTGATTTTCCATGTGTCAGATATTAAGGCTTTTCTTTGAAAGGTGGCATATCAATTTATTCCCATATTTTTCACTCTGTGTTAATAGGATTTTCATCAGTTCCATAGTTAAGTATATTTGAGACATATAGGATAAAGGTAAACAGAATTCTGCAATGCAGGACTACTCAGAATCTTTAATATATTCATGTATAATGTGAATATTCAAGAGGAAGTCATGGTTGTGCAGCATCTCCTAAACATATTGTCTTAGTTTATTTTCCCTGAAGGCAGACCCTGAGGAAGCATTTGGGTGCAGGGTATTTATTTGCACGATGGGCTCAGGAAGTACAATGAAGAAATGAGGAAACAAGAAAGGGAAGGGAGCAAAGGCTATAAGCAACGTGTTCATGCTGGGTGACCACTGTGGGCAGCTGGGATTCAACCTTGTGGGGACCCTCAGAGAGAATGTGTAGAACACACTTTAGAATGGTCCTTCTAGAAGACAAAGATGCTGGGTTATTTCTCCACCAACCCCCATCTCTCTCTGGTTGAGGGTTGCTCATGGGGGGTTATCTCTTTCAAATTTCAGGCCTGCCCCATG